>PVHX01029825.1:0-16492 GCA_004024805.1 Geosciurus inauris | reverse complement strand
AACAGTAGAAAGGGATTATGGATGAATCTGCATCATTCTAGCTGCTCCCCGTGTCTCCTGTCTCCAAACAAAGCCTGATACTGGTCAGATACTGAGCCAGGCTGGTGCTGGCAGCAGATCCAGTGGTGGTGACCTGCCTGTCAGTTGATCCTTCTACTGGGATCTGACCCCAGACAGGGATCTGGTGGATCTCATTGATTTTGCTGCCCTAATGCCTGATTATGCCGCCAGTCAAGTCATTTGGAATGGTGAGTTCATGAGAAGTAGTCTGAGCAGATACGTCCAGACCTGCCCGATAGCCTTTTGCCTCTGGAGAGCAGGACTCAGTGCCAACAAATCGGTGTTGCCATGCGTCACAGGAAAGGGAGACTTGCACTGCCGACTGGCGCAGCTTGGTCAAGTCTGGCTGTGGAATGGGATACTGTCCTTGAAGGGCGTAGGTCTCTAGAGGTGGCCCTCAGGGTCGAGGCATGTGGATGGGGTGGTGTGGGAAAGCTCACGTTGTGGTCGCCTGTGCTGTACGTGTCCTGACCACCTGCAAAGATGGCTGGAGAACTTGACGGCTTGGGCCAGTCTGGGATGGTCACGAGGGGGGACTCCAACATGACCACGCAGATCTGTTGGACGTACTCCATAATGGGTTGCGGAAGGCTAGCAGTAGCGGTGACCCGCTGAGTTGACTTGGGGAGCACACCCCTGCCACCTGGACTTGAGCCCCTGTGCTCTTGTTTTTCCTTGCAGCCACCTTTTCCAGTGAGAAAGCCACCTGACTAGCAGGGACCACCCGCCTCAGAGTGACTGGGGCTCTACTGGCAGCTGTGCTGTTGGTCACAGAGCTGCTGACGTCCTCTTCCAGTTTGTCAGTGATCATAGCAAAGGCTTGGAAGATGGCATTAGTGGGTCCCGCCAAAGCGATAATTGAGGACGGTTCCCTTCTGAGATGTGACACACGCACCACTCTCCTTTCTCCCCAGTGGTACTGCCAACCTCCTTCTCATGCACAAGTAGCCGAATGGAGGCAGTGACATTTAATCCACCTTCAGTCACACCAGTGTCCATGTCCAGCAGTGTTATGGGAGCTGGACTTGAGTGGTCAAGTCTTGAGTCACTGGTGGGGGTGAAAGCCAAAACTGCAGGCGCAAGATGACTGAGAGGAAAAGGGGAGCAAAAGGGGAGCCAGCGGGCAGGAAGGGGGCGGCCAGGAACAACAGGGGCGGAGGAGCAGCGGGAGGCGGAAGGGGGAAAGAGACCCTGGGCAGGAGGGGGCGGCGGGAGGGCGCAGGCTGGCTGCTCCGGCTGCCGCCTCTGCGGGTCTCTCAATTTGGGAACTTTTTTTGATGACTTTTTCTTGTCATGGTTTATGTTCTCTTTCTTGGACACACAGGGCATAACTGCTGTTCCAGTGGCCTCGACTGTTGTCAACGTCATGTGCATTCTGTGTTGTTTCTACTGATGGGTTTTTTCTTCTTGATAAGAGTCATGTGTCCCTGATTCTATTCATACCTACTGATTTTTATGTTTAACTAGGTGCCAGATATTGTGAATTTTATGTTGTTGGGTGCTACATTTTGTTATCTTTAAAATATTTTAGAACCTTTTCTGGAATATAGTTCAGTTACTTGGAATTGGTACAGTCCTCTCAAGGTTTACTTTAAGCTTTGTTGTGTTGGATTCAGAGCTCATTTTAGTGTAGAACTAATTTGGTCCTCCAGTCAGTCTACATCCTTCTGTTTATTCTACCCAACTTGTCATGAATTTGGAGGTTTTTCTACCCTGGCTAGTGGTAACATAAACTTCTACCTCTGAGTATGCTTTGGTGATTTTTCAGCCTGTTCTTTTTCACTGGTCTTTCGTATATGCTTACACAGGTCAGTGTTCAAGAGACCCTTCTGCAGATTTCCAAAACTCTACATCAGTACAGCCATTTCTTCTCTGATATTTCACTCCACAGATTTAGCTGCCATAGCTTCCTTAAACATCTGTTCCTGTCAGGTCAACTCACTGAATCTGCCAGTCTGTTTTAATGGTTTCTTTTTGTGCAGTGTTTTGGAAATTCCCTCAGCAATAACCTGTGATTATTATAGGGCTCACCTCATTTATTTCTCTGTTCTCTTGCCTTTTGTGTTAAGCCTACAGCCTTTTATGTATCATATATGATTATTTTTAGTTGTGTGATATGGAGCAGTAAATGAGTTTCTGTTACTCTACTATAGTCAGAAATGGAAGTCCTCATGAAATCTCTTGTTTCAAATCCAAGACATTGACCATTTTAGCATATAATGTTATTTAGAATT
Organism: Geosciurus inauris; assembly: GCA_004024805.1. Lineage (NCBI taxonomy): Eukaryota > Metazoa > Chordata > Mammalia > Rodentia > Sciuridae > Geosciurus > Geosciurus inauris. The sequence goes on along the minus strand of PVHX01029825.1, from coordinate 14,198 downwards.
GCAGTTCAGCGATTCTAGGAAATCATGAGTGTAAGAAAATATTTTTTTGTTGTCACTCCCTCCAGAAGGTATAGCCAACACCTTTAATGTGCCATTTTTGAAGCTGTACTTTTCTTCACATTCAGAAACAGTGGAATCTATTTAGCTAACTCAAGTTCTAAATTATTTCCTACCTATAGGGTACTGCTTTACAAAACCAGAACTGATCTTCACATTGGAACAAGGAGAAGATCCATGGTCATTAGATAAAGAGAAAGAATTTCTGAACTGGAGTTCCTCAGGTGAGTTATTGAATACCAGCAGAAAGCTCACCAGTTAACTAGGAGGACAGAGACTACTCAGCATATAGACACACTTGTGGGTAAAACTCAACAGAAAGGATACAGAGCAGAATCAGGGGAAAAACGGGCAGGAGGCAAAGTACCACAAAACGAGGCACAGCAACAGGACACTATGGGTCCCCCAACGATGAATTGTAGCATGTTGTCTACACAGAAAGTTCACTGGGAACTAGGAGCCCAGGATTTTTATCGTGGGCTACTCACATAGGTACCCTCTATATCGAATGTTCAAAAGCAGGCGTTCATGGGCTGGAGTTGTGGCTCAGTAGTAGAGTGCTTGCTGCACACATGTGAAGCACTGGGTTTGGTCTTCAGTACCACATAAAAATAAATAAATAAAATGTATTGTGTCCATCTACAACCAAAAAATATTATTACAAAAATAAGTCAGGCGTTCAGATGGAAAGCACAGGTTCAGGATGAATCATAGATGACTTACAGATCGTGTGGATGATCAGATGATCTGTAAGCCAGGTAGATGGTTTATAGGCACCCTGTATCATGTATCAGAAGTCTCCATGTTCAGTGGAAAGCGTGTGCCCAACATAGGTGCAGACGGCTGTGGTGTGATGAGTCCTTCTGAGCAGTGCTGGGATCTTGGGAATCCTCTGAAATCTAGGTTCCCAGATACCAGCCAAGGGCTGACCTTGAAGCAGTCCTTTCTCAGGCCTGCTGTATCATCTTTTGTTTGCACAAACCCACAGCATAATACAGAGTAAGAAAGATCAGTTTTCTGCATCAACTGGGATAAATGAGTTAAATTCATGTTTTAAAAGGAAATGATACCATGTTGTCTTAACGAGGTAATTCAGACAATAGTTATGAATTGTTAAACCCATAAACTTAAGAATAATTGAGTGTCTATCTTACTCATACTAAATGTTCAGTTCAGATCAAAGAACAGATGAGGAAAAGGACATTTTAATAATGTCAGAGACCATTTTAAAAGAATATTATAAGCTTTGAATACTTATTCACCAAATAAATTGTTTCAAGTTTTATTTCTAAAAAAAACTGCAAGAATAGAAGAAACATGAACATATTGTGTACAGTAGATCTTTTTTTTGAGCACAACTTTTCGTTTTTCTGGGTCGTACAATACAGTAGATTTTAATATTCCTCTCTGATTTCAAGACCACAGCCAATGGTACCAATTGAGACTCTAGAATACTGCTTAGCACACTGCACCCCTCAGGTCAGACCCTGCCTGCTGCCTGTTTTGATGAAGAGAGATATATTGGAACACTGCCATGTCTGTTCATGGGTTCATGCTACAAGGCAGAGTGGAGCTATCACAGCACAGCCAGAGCAGTCTCTCGTCCCTTTTGTTGAAAAAGTTCACTGACCCCCTGCTCTAGAATTTATAAGTCAGCATGTCTTATTAAAATGAAGCTAATGTGTTTTTAAGTAAGAATAAACCCTGTTAAAATGACCTTGGAACACTGACAAATGTAAAAGTATTTTAGGGAAATGTCATTAAGTTCCACAAAGTAGATATTATTCAATGAAACTATAATTTGAATACAATATGATTTAAAAAAAATCTATCTTGAAATAAAAAATGAGCATGTATCTTTAAAAGCATATTTTATTAAAGAGTAAATAAAAATTGTTCAATAAATAGAAGATTTTGAAAAATGAAAAACATGCATTGTGGAACCCTCAGAATACAGGTAAAATAGTGCTTAAAGGAAAAATTTTAGTCTCATGTACTAATGTTAAAAGGCAAGAATGTGAGCTGGGGTTGTGGCTCAGTGGTAGGGCGCTCACCTTGCATGTGTGAAGCACTGGGTTCAATCCTCAGCACCACATAAAAATAAAGATATTGTGTCCATCTACAACTAAAAAAATAAATTAAAAAAACAGCAAGAATGTTTTCAAAGAAAAGTAAAACAAAAGACATAAAGATAAAACTATAATGATACAAATAGTAAAGTAAAAAATTGGTTCTCATAATAAAAATAATTAAAATTACTATATCAAGAAAAAGAGAATGGGGGCTGGGGTTATGGCGCAGTGGTAGCGTGCTCGCCTAGCACGCGTGAGGCACTGGGTTCGATCCTCAGCACCACATAAAAATAAAATAAAGCTATTGTGTCCACCTACAACTAAAAAATAAATATTTAAAAAAAAAAAAAAAAAGAGAATGAAGCATTTGTACTCATTTTTTTTAAATATTTATTTTTTTAGTTGTAGGTGGACAGAATGTCTTTATTTTATTTTTTTATGTGGTGTTGAGGATCGAACCCAGTGCCCCACATGTGCTAGGCAAGCACGCTACCACTGCGCCACAACCCCAGCCCCTGTACTCATTTCAAGTTGGCTCAGATTTCTGCTATAATCTTGAAATACTGTTATCTCTTTGCAAACTCTTACCTCACTTCTTGGATGTGTCAAAAGAAAGTGAAACTCTGTGCCAGAAACCACAGGTATTGAGTGAGCCCTTTCACCCACCTAAATTATAGTGCTTCACTCTTCCATACTCTAGCATGTACCATACAATAAGGATTTTTTAATAACCTTATAGACTAACTCCAGAGCCTGTTGGGAGAGAAATTTCATATTGCTTCATTCAGACAATACTGTCTCTTTCTATATGAAATTACATATGTGTAAGGCAGGAATGTGGGTTGATTTGGAGAAAGAATGTGAGTAAAAGGGAAATTGGTGGAAATGAACCATGTAGGTCATTTAGAGACTGATCTCTTGTCAAGATGAGAGCAAAGTACCATGGACTAGTGGAGTGGTAGCTAGAATATGTAAGGGGCATGCAGTTAGTATAAAACTTTCTTTTTCTGAATCACATGTCTTAGATCCTTTATGTGCTGGTACTTAGGAAAACTAATGCAATGCTTTGAGCATTTTTAGCAAAGGCTGACATTTTTGTATAGAATATGTGTAACAACAGGGCAATTGCATCAAGTATAATGCAAGAAATACATGATGTGGAAATGTAAAGCGTCTAGGGCCAGGTTGAAACAAGCCCTTAAGATTCTGAGTCAGTACAAAATAAGTGTGTTTAAAAAGAAGATAGCAGAATTAAGGATTAGAGAGGGACAAGACTGGTTTGGGGGAAATGAGTGAGCAAATTGAAAGAAAATTAACACTTGATGACTAGAAAGAGTCACTGTTAAACATCTCTGATGGAATGATCCACTCTAGGCAGGAAACAACTGACTCCATCAGTTCTACACTTCAGCTTCCCATTTGTGTTCCCATGATGCTCTGTGGAGGGATTTAAAGCATGGCCTGTGGGACTACTACTTCTCACGTGAGAAAATTGATGCCATTATGAATCATTTTGGTATTAAAGCACAGAATGAAAAAACAGCTACAGCCAGAATGCTATAGACTAATGATTACCCTACCTATGCAACTTATATCTGACTAAGAATCTAGATCTGGTGTGACCCTTGATACCAACCTTGCTCAGCCCCTCTGCTCTGGTTTTGTTGTTACTGTTGGCATCTACTTAGTGCTAATAATCTCTGTCTCATTCATCACATTCCATGATTTTTCTCTTCAAGCATCTCAGCTGTCTTAAATAAACTACATTCTCAGCTTTTCCTTACTTTCACATCCTTTTCTTCATCATCATCATTATTATTATTACTATTATTACTATTATTTTTGGTACCAAGGATTGAACTCAGGGGCACTCAACCACTGAGCCACATCCCCAGCCCTGTTTTGTATTTTACTTAGAGACAGGGTCTCACTGAGTTGCTTAGAGCCCCAATTTGCTGCGGCTGGCTTTGAACTCACAATCCTCCTGTCTCAGCCTCCTGAGTTAGTGGGATTATAGATGTGCACCACCGCACCCAGCTCTACTCACTTTTTTGGTTTTTTTTGGTACCAGGGACTGAACTCAGGGGCACACAACCACTGAGCCACATTCTCAGCTCTGTTTTGTATTTTACTTAGAGACAGAGTCTCACTGAGTTGTTTAGCACTTCACTTTTCCTGAGGCTGGCTTTGAACTCACAATCCTCTTACCTCAGCCTCCTGAGCTTCTGGAATTACACTGTGCCACCACTCCCAGCTCTACTCACTTTTGAAAATTATATTTTAAGATACCAAATGCAGGGCTGGGGATATAGCTCAGTTGGTAGAGTACTTGCCTCACATGCACCAGGCCCTGGGTTCAATACTCAGCACCACCAAAAAAAAAAAAAAAGAACCAAATGTATGAGTATGTTCATTTTTGTTTTCCTCTCTTTTTACTACAAAGAGCTTTTTTTTTTTTTTTTTTTTTAAAGAAAAAAAGAAGTACATAAAGAGTATATATCTCGAATTGTTGGGAAGCTAAGCCAGAAACCACAGAATCAAATATGTAATAGAGCTTACATATATATGTCCCATTCATAACAGCTATGTTAAGTATGGATAAAATATTTTTATTTTTCTCATTTTTAGAAGGCTCCCAACCTGATAAAGTCTCAGAGAGGTGCCCAGAAAAACAAGGCAAACGTTTGTGGCAAGTTTTGTTCACCAACGAATCATTGACTACAGAACAAGAAATTTCAGAGAAACCATGTAATCTGGAAATAAATATTTTCCCTGCAAGACTGATGCCTTGTGAGTATACTACAGCAGGGCCTACTTACCCAGGTCTCAGCCTGCTGGCCTCAGGCTGTCAGTATTCAACAGCAAAGACTTGTGAGCTTAACTTATACAAGAGATGGCTGCTCAATATTAAGGATCACAGAACTAATCCTCGAGAGAAATCTTTTGTTTATAGTACGAATGTGAAAGCCCTCAGTCATAAGGAGGAAGTTATTCAGAATTTGGGGCAAGCTTTTCAATATAAGGAATGTGGTAAAACTTTACTTGAGAAGGCTGCCCTCATTACTTCTCCTAGTGTTCACGAAAAAGTGAAATCTTATACATTCAGTACATTTGGGGAAAATCAAGGTGACAGATCCACCTTTTTCATCTCCCAAAGCATTCATCCAAAGGACGAGAGTCACTGTGAGCTTAATGAAAGGAGTAATAATTTCAGTAGGACCACCCAAAAAACTGACATAGGAAAATCCTTTGGCTACAAAGCACACATTAGAGGACAACAGAGAATTCATTTTGAAGTGAAGCACTTTGAATATGAAAAAAAATTCAGCCATAATTCACCCCTCCTGGCACATCAGAGAACTCACACAACAGATAAACCCTCTGATTTTAACACATGTGTAGAGACATTCAGCTGCCAATCAACTTTTAATGGGCATCCCAGAACTCACATAAGGGTGAAACCCTGTGAGTGTGATGAATGTGGAAAATCCTGCTCTATGAATTCACGCCTGCTTCAGCCTCAGAAAAGTCACACTGGGGAGAAACCTTACGAATGTCCCGAATGTGGGAAAGCGTTCAGTGAGAAGGCACGCCTAAGGAAACATCAGAGAACTCACACAGGAGAGAAACCATATCAATGTGATGGATGTGAGAAATCCTTCAGTGCAAAGTCAGGCCTAAGAATCCATCAGAGAACTCACACAGGGGAGAAACCCTTTGAGTGCCATGAATGTGGGAAATCTTTCAACTACAAGTCAATCCTCATAGTACATCAGAGAACGCACACAGGAGAGAAACCCTTTGAATGCAGTGAATGTGGAAAATCTTTCAGTCACATGTCAGGCCTCAGGAATCACCGGAGAACTCATACAGGGGAGAGACCATATAAATGTGATGAATGTGGGAAAGCCTTCAAACTGAAGTCAGGCCTCAGAAAGCACCATAGAACACATACGGGGGAGAAGCCCTACAAATGTAATCAGTGCGGAAAAGCTTTTGGACAGAAATCACAACTTAGAGGGCACAACAGAATTCACACAGGAGAGAAACCCTATAAATGTAATCACTGTGGGGAAGCGTTCAGTCAGAAATCAAACCTCAGAGTACATCACAGAACTCATACTGGGGAGAAACCCTATAAATGTGATGAATGTGGGAAAACATTCAGGCAGAAATCAAATCTTAGAGGACACCAGAGAACTCACACAGGGGAGAAACCCTATGAATGTAATGAATGTGGAAAAGCTTTTAGTGAGAAGTCAGTCCTGAGAAAGCATCAACGAACTCACACAGGGGAGAAACCCTACACTTGTACTCAGTGCGGGGAAGCTTTCAGTCAGAAATCAAACCTCAGAGTACATCAGAGAACTCACACAGGAGAGAAACCTTACAAATGTGATAAATGTGGGAAAACTTTCAGCCAGAAATCAAGCCTTAGAGAACATCAGAAAGCCCATGCAGGATTAAATGTATGAATGGAAAGAATATGGGAAACATGGGCAGTCTTGAAACCAGAGTGCAGATCTCAGTGGATACCACAGAACCTACCCAGCAAAGAAGCACTAGAAAGACAGTGACTGTAGGAAATAGTCTGTGAATTCAATCCTCAGAAAACTCATGTTGTAGAAAAAGCTCGGAGAGACTAATAAAAATGTGAAATTTTTTACACAAGTGATCAAAACTAATTCATCATCAGAGAAATTAAAAAACCTAGAAAATAATAAGTGTATGATAACCTTTAGCCAAAGGTTATCTTTTTTAGCGTAGCCCAAAATATTTAGAGGAGAGAGACCTAACTACATATCAAAACAGACAAGGAATGCAGGTAATCTGTGTGGGAAATCCTACTCTAAGTCAACCCTCAGTTCAGCTTATACAAAGGTAGTCTCTGTCATCTAATTACTGAATGCATTGACCACTAACCATTTCCTTTTCTGTCCCATGCTACATCTACACAAAATTTCTCAACCACTCTTGCCAAAGGAGACCATATTATTAGCTTCTAGCTAATAGAATGTAGGGGTCAGTTACAGGCAAGTCTCATTAAATACGTCTCTCAAATTTTCTCTTTTCTCTGGTTCCTCATCAGAGTAGAGTGGAGACTACTTCTAGGGAAATGTTGGAGTTCACACACTGAGGATGAAAGTGTACTTGATGGCAAGAACCAGGGTCAAAAAAGGATTCTGTAAATGGGGTTCTCCTGCCATGTACTCAATTGAGCTTTTCATATCAAGAAAATAAACCTGTTCTCTGCTGAACTTACGTAAGGTTTGGGGTACTTGATATTGGCCTAAACTCACCAACCCTTACTTAATAAAACTTAAGGATGTGATTTCTGTGGGCATAAGAACAACTTATGTATCAGAAAAGTCCCATAGAAAAACCTGACAATATCCTGAATAGCCATAGCTTCTGTTCATAACTCTTCTTTATCAATCAGGTAAATATTGGGAGTAGAAATCTAGTATTTTAATACACTTAGAGGAAGTCTACCAAGAAAGTGATATCTCATTAAAATTTGTGATACCTCATTAATATCAGTTTTGAATATATGAAAAAGTTTCAACAAGACATAAAACTTTATTATGTCTCAGAGATACAAGGGGAATCAATTTTGAGAAAGGTAAGTAATAGCCTTTATTTACAAATTTCATATCAAAACATGTTTCTTATGTAATATGAAAACATTTTAGTAAAATATGCAATATTGATTCATAGACATTCACTAGTACAAAAAATAAATTGCATAAACTGAATAAAAGCATTGCATGTACATGAATATTTCCTGAGGTGTCATTTATGTATGGATATGTGCATGCCACTTGCCAGGTATTTGTGTATTGAAGCCCAAAATAACTGTAATAGAATCATGTACTCCCTGCTTAATAGCTATTCTGACAGCTACAATTTGCCACATGTATGTTAATAATAAACCTTGTACAGGAAATATCTGAAAATTGAGAGTGCCAAACCACATTCCCGGTGTCCTGCCGCCTTCTGATGTGCATGTAGGAAGAGCCACTGTTCCTAAATGCTTTCTCTACGTGATTACCTCAGGGTCACTAATCCATGTAAAAACATGGACACACAAATATACGTGCCTTCAGCACCACTGCCCTCTCAGCAGTGTTGTGTGCATCAGTGGCCCTTGGGAGGTTTTCTCTTGTTACTGCACTTTTTATTTCTAGGATTTTAATTTTATTGCATTTTCCATCTCTCTGCTGAAATTACCTATCTGATCTTGCATGTTGTCTATCTTTTCCATTACAGTCGTTTTATGTGGTGGTTGGCATTCTGAGTTAAGCAACTGTCTGGGTCTTTGTTTTTCTCTGAAGCCGCTGAGCTCTCCAAGTTTGGGGTTAGTTTTTCTTTTTTTTGCCCTCTGACCTCACTTATCTGTGCATTCAAGAAAAGTTGTGATCTTTTCAGCTGTTTTCTTGCTTTACAGATAAGAATAATGCACTGTCCTGCTCTCTACTTTCCTGAGGTATAACTGAAAGTCATCATTTGATTTTTAAGCAGTTTTTCAGGGTAGTTTGATGGGAGGATGATATTTTTTTCCGAAAAATGGTGCTAAAATAACTATATTCATTTATATTTAATGCACTCTGATCTTTCACACTGTAATTTAAAATGATTAAAAATCAAATATGCAAGCATTATAGTCAAACTTACAACATTTCTGTTAAAAAAAGTAAAGAAATTAATTGTATTTTGAGATGTGCAGAGATTTTAAGATACAACTAAAAAAAAGCAAGAAACAAAAGTAAAAAGATAATTTGGGATGTATTAAAATTTAAAGCTTTTGCTTTTTAAATTTTAATATGAAAATGAATAGGGGAACCACAGACTGGGAGAAACTCTAATAGATATATCTGACAAAGTGCTTGCATCTGTATTAAAGACTGTTCATAATATAGATTGTGGTGTGTGCACTTAATTCAGTTCCTCACCATGTCTTCTCACAAGACTTTCAGGATCAAGGGATTCCTAGCCAAGAGCCAAAAGCAAAATCTTTTCATTCCCCAGTGAATTTGAATGAATACTGGCAATAAAATCAGGTGGAACTCTAAGAGACGTTGGAGAATAACCAAGCTGGGTCTATAAGGAATTGCACATGAAATAGCATATATATTCATGCCGTATCAAGGTTATGATCATCTTGTCACATCAAGCTGAAAAGGTCCCCCTAATGGGACAGTCAAGAATTTTTAACTGGGAATGCAATCTTTGGTTAGTCATGAATGTGCTGTAGTACTGGTTTTGGTTGGTTTGGTAATAAATATGTGCAAGTTTGAAAAGTTTATAATATAATAACATAAACCCAGATAAAACTAGCAACTATGGAAAATATCAAAATAGGCGTTTCACAAGTTATGTAGGAGGTCCACACGTACTAGGAAAGATGTCCAAAGTAAGCAAGGAAATACAAATTAAAATTACAATGTGACACATCCATTTGGTAGTTCCTTGTAAAGGTAATGATACCGACAACCAGCAATTTCTATTCTAGAAACAGAATTGAACAAAAATATCTGTGTAGTCTGTACTCATAGTAACCCCAAATTGGAAAGAATTGCAGGGTCTGTCAACAGAAAAATCCATACACAGCAATATTACCTTATAATGGAATACCACTCACCCACAAAAGGATCTGCAAATGCAGGTCACAACATCAACACATCTCAACAAGATAATGTTGAGCCAGGCACAAGTGGGTAGAGCCATACGTTACTGTGTTTATATGAAATCTAGGAAAGACATATCTAATTTAGAGCAACAGAAAGGTTGTTTGCCTTGGTGAGAATTTGCTGAGTCCAATAACAATAAATGTTTTATTCAAGTAGGATTTTATATATTCAGATTGTGATAGTGTTTACAAAGCTGTATGAATTTTCATAGCTCCTCAAAAAGTATGGAAAATGAGTGTACTTTATATTATATAAATCATGCCTTGGCTGGGTGTGGTGGCACACGCCTGTAATCCCAGCACTTTGGGAGGCTGAGACAGGAGAATCATGAGTTCAAAGCCAGCCTCAGCAAGAGCTAGGCACTAAGCAACCCAGTGAGACCCTGTCTGTACATAAAACACAAAATAGTGCTGAGGATGTGGCTTAGTGGTCGAATGCCCCTGAGTTCAATGCCTGGTACCAAAATAAACAAACAAACCAACCATGCCTCAATACAGTTGAGTTTAAAAATCACACAAGTGCCCCATGGTGTCTTTTAACACAGGAACTTGGGCAGTAGAATCACATCATAAGTGACCTTCCAGAGAAAAGAGGACTCAGATCAGCAGTTGGTTTAGCTCCTACCATGGGCAAAAGATGAGGTTTCACTTTCTTTGCCTTAGGTATGTCACAACCTGAAAAAAATGTCATCATTTCAAATAATAAAAGGTTCCCTGCCAAGTGTAAAGTGGTCATGGGGTCGTGACATAGGTCATAGTTTGGAAACTCATCCTGTAGGTCAGTGGAGGATTTTAATAAGGACTTTGAGAAGTGACTGAGCTCAGAGGCCTTCCATATTCCTGAGGAAAACCCATCAGTTGTATGGGCTTATACTGTACTTATAAGTGCTCCAGCAGAAGCTTAGGTGAAATTGAACCAAGTGGTGAGGGAGAGGTAGTCTTTTATTTGATAGTATAATTTACTTTCATATTGTTACCAGAACAGGACAGAAGCCCATAGTCACAACACAGAAAAGCGAGTACTTAAGACTGTCGAAGGAGTCTGCTGTATAGACGTATACAATAGAAGCCATTAAGTTGCCATCAATTTAAATTGCTGTGCTGAGATATAACAATTTCTAAAGCATAAAAATAATATATGGTAGAATAGAAAATAAATTGCTGGGTGTGACTCAGTGGTAGAGTGGTTGCCTGTCATGTTGGAGGTGCTGGGTTCTATGCCCAGCACCAAAAACATTAATAAATTGCAAAACCTTATTTCTTCATTAATGCTTTAATATCAACATATATTTAAAATGGTGGAGGTGTGAAGGTTTTATTCTACTTTCCCATTTGCATTAGATGCTTAGGTAACACCTTTGGAAAAACTGAATCCAAAGATGAAACGCCTACCCTGGGTTGACAGGCACAGTGCTTGTCTCCCAGAAGAGCCATGCCATCTGCAAGTCCTGGATGGAATGGCCACCTGGCACGGATAACAGGTTGGTGTTTTCAAACAGGCTTGTCAGGCAGGACGTGCAGGCCTGCAGAATGTGGTGGCCAGGCTCTGAAAGCACAGGGTTTGAGCACCTTCTGGGACCAGGGCCCAGAAAGGGCTGTCAATCAAAAGCTCTTGGGATTTCTGGTGTCCACTGATTTCACAGAGAAGAATTGCAAGGTGGGGAAACCACCTTCTAGGTGCCCCTCTGCAGAGGTGGTGGCTTGCAGGTGACCATGATAGGCAGACATTCCATGGCCTGCACTCGGAGACACTTTTGCCTCTGAGCAGCGTTTCTCATGCACCTGCCTTCTCTTTCAAGTGGTTTCTGAAGTCCAGAGTGGCCTTAGCCCCTGAAGGAGGACGAAGGCTGCAGCTGTAGACACAGTATGACTTCGCTCTGCACCACATCAAGTCCTGGCTGCGTATTAAGATGTGTTATTAAGTGCTCAAGTGACATTTCTAGCAAACATGGGTCATTTGTTTCACATTATCTATTTTTGTGTGCGGGGGCAGGTGAATGAACACAAATTGTAAAAGTAAGATTTGCTCCTCCTGACCCCTTGGCATATTTTCCCGATCTTTTCATATTATTTAGCCATGAGTTCCCCCCCTTAGCTCTGCTTTTGCCATTGGCCCATGTGCCTTGCTATTTTGCATTTTCCTTTGCATTTGTCGCTGAGGACCTTTTGGTTTTCCTTGTGATTTCATCTTTCATCCTTTGATTGAGAGCATAATGTCCAGAAATTTGTTAATGTTCCACTTTTCCTACTCTTACTGATTTCTAACTTCGTCCCACTATGATTGTAGAGAACACTTTGTATAATATTTGTCTTTGAAATTCTACCCAAGACTGACTTTGTGGACTGCCATAGTCTCTTCTGCAGAATGCCCCATGTGCACTTGATCGGAGTGTGTATTCTGTTGCTGGGTGCCTTATGCGTGTCTGTTAGAGCAGTTGGTTTACTGTGGTGTTCAGGTTTTGCTTGCCTTCTGTCCAGCTGTACTATCCAACAATTAGAATTGATGTTTCCAGCTGTTATCATGCAACTGTATTTCTCCCTTTGATACTGTCCATTTTTGCTTCATGTATTTTGATGGCCTGTTACTACATCTAAAAATGTTTATAATTGTTCTTTCTTGCTTTGTTGAATGTTTTGCTAACGTAATATATCTAAATTCTGTTTTGTCTGATAGAACCACCTCTTCTGCTCTCCCTTGGTTACTGTTTGCATGGAATCTTTTCCATTGTTTTTTCTGAACTGATTTCTGTGTTTGGTTCTAAAGTGAGTCTCCTTATTGATAGTCTCTTCACCATCATGTTTTGTGTGGCTGGCCAAGGGCTGCAGTTTGCTGCCCCTGTCTAGCGATGCAGAAAGTATCATATTATGTGTCCCTAGCCAGGGAATAGATAAAAAATTCAAGTTCTATGTATCATTTCCACTGAATGTGTATCATTTTCGCGCTGTCATGAAGCAAAACAAAATCTTTTTATTTGAACCATTGTAAGTAGAGGACCACCTGTACTTACATACAGTGCAGCTGCTACTGTAGTCAAGCAAATGAACATGCTTTTTCATATATGTGGTAACAGCCTCCACACATCTACATTGCAGAAATCCCAGATTCAAGTACGATCTTCTTGACTTGGCCCTCCTGTTGTACATGAGACCTTTAGACTTTATCATCCAGTGTATTTCCAACTTTGTATCCTTTGACTACCTCCCCCCGCCCCCTCCCCCGCCATAGCCACTGTTTTAGTTTCTGTCTCTATGTATTTGACTTTTTATTGCACACCATAAGTGAGATCTTGCTATATTTTTCTTTGTGTATCTGGCTTATTTCAGTTAGCATCATGGCCTCTGGGACCATCTGTGTCGTGGCAAATGGCAGGGTCTCTTTTATTAAGCCTGAACAATATCCTATACACACACCCAGTTTGTCTCTTCATCTACCCCAGGTTGCTTCTGTGTTGTGGTCACTGTGCGGCAGTGAACATAGAAATGCAGATTGTCTCTGTGAAGTGCTGGTTTTGTTTGCTTTGGATATATAACCAGCCAAGGGTTTGCTGGTTTATGTGACAGTTCTGTTTTTGATATTTTAGGTAGACTCTATATAGTTGTCCATACTGGCTACACCAATTTCCATTCCCACCAACAGTGCAGAGGGCTCCCTTTTCTTTACATCCTTACTAGTACTTATCTCTTTAAATAATAGCCATCCTATTAGGTGTGTGGTATATTACGGTTCTGATTTGTTTTTCCCTGACAAATAGTGATGTGGAGCACCCTTTTATGTACCTGTTGGTCATTTTTATGTCTTCATTTGAGAAACGCCTATTCAAGTCTTTAATTCATTTCTAAGATCAGGTTTAGGTCTTTTGCTTGTTTGGCTTTGCTTTATTTTGAGATGTGTGAGTTCTTCATACAGTTTGGATATTAATCCATTACCAAATAACAGTTTACAAATATTTTCCCCATCTATAGGCTACTTTTTCATTTTGTTGATTTCTTTCTTTGCTCTACAGAAGCTTATGGGTTTAATATAGTACTATTTATTTTATAGTCTGAGTTCTTTTATGATACTCAAAAAATCAATATGCAGACCATTTTCCAGAATATTTCCCTTGTGTCTTTGACTATGAATTTCATTATTTCAGGTCTTGTATTTAAGTCTCTTGTCCATTTTGAGTGGGTTTTTGTGTCTGGTGTGAGATAAGCATCCAGCTCTTCTGTTGCATGTGGATATTCAGTCTCCCCTGACGTTTACTGAAGAGGTTGCCCTTTCCTCCAGTGTTTGTTCTTGGTGTGCTTGTCAAAAATTAGTTGACTGTGTATGTTTCAGTTTATTCCTGGGATTTCCTTTCTGCTCTGTTAGTCTATGTGTCTGTTTTTAAGCTGGT
>PVHX01029824.1:0-16493 GCA_004024805.1 Geosciurus inauris | reverse complement strand
ACTTCATGCCCTACCTCACTGTGGAGTCTGAGGCCATCATGCAGCAGCTGACGGGCCCTGAGACCTGGGGCGACCTCAGATACCCGTCCCCCGAAAGCTATGCCGAAGTGTCCAGCATTTGGGCGGATGCAGAGGCAGGCTTCAGCGCGATAGGCACGCTGGCCCCGAGCTGTGTGGAAGCACAGCAGGCCTCTGCCAGCCTTCTGAGGCACCCCAGTGGGCCCAAGGGGAGCCAGGCCTGGGGGTAGCCCAAGAGAGGCACCAAAAGTAGGATGATGGGCAGCGGGGAAGCCCAGCGGCCCGCTTCTGACCCTGAGTCTTCAGATGAGTTCAGTGAGACACAGCTGATGAGGGTGAGCATTTGCCCCAAAGGTGGAGGCCAGGCCAGGTCCTGCAGCCCCAGGGACCCCGGAGACCCAGCCAGACGCCCAGGTGTCCGTAGCAGGGAGAATTTCCTCCACATGCCGGGCCCTCTGCCGACCTCAGCCATGGACAGGCAGGCCTTGGGAGAGCTGGAAGCCTGTTCCTCCAAGAAAATGCAAAGTGTGCTGTGGGGCAAGGGAGGGAGCAGGTCCAGCTACTCAGGAGCAGAAGCAGCTGCTGCTGCAGGTGCAGAGGACCTGCCCAGGACCACTCCTAGGAAGGAAGCCATCCAAGAGGAGAAATCCCTGGGAGATGGCTCGAGAGTGACCCTGGGTGGGGCCTTACCTTCATGGGGGCAAAGACTCAAGGCAAGTGCCCTGGAACCGGCCACCTTCCCTCCAGTCTCCTGGGTTTTATCAGTCTCCAAGACGTATTTCTTGCTGCCCTTGGGACCCAAGCAGTCCAAGCACAATGACACTGGCAAGAGAACTGTGGCCAAGAAGACATGGGCGTCCCAGTCTGTGACCAGTGAAGATAATGACCCAAATAGAAATGCACTCCCACAGACCCAAGTGAGTAGGCCTCCCCCTCCTCCCTCTCCTCCCCCCACAGTTCTTTGCTCTTGCTCCCTGGGCCCCTTGCTCAGAGGTTGCCTTTGGGAGCCCACTGTCATTAGGATGCCAAATTGGGGGTCTTCGTTGTCTGGGCAGACAACAAGAAAGTACCTGGTAGGTACCAGTCACTGTTGGCCACACTTTGAGCATTTCCTGCCTCTTTCCCAGACGGGGCTGGGATGGAAAACAGGGCTGGCCACTGACTTGGTCGGGTGACCCTTTATAGTTTGAGCTGCCCATCTTGGGTGTTTAGTCCCATCTGTCTCCTGATTCCTCCCTCTCAGCTCTTCCTCAAGCTTGCCTTGCAGGGGGCCTGGGCTTTCTTTGAACCCGGCCCCCTGCAGCCCACCCATGCTTCTCCCCCGACTCAGCTCTTCCTCCAGGCCTGGGCCTGAGTAAGAGAGACAATGCTGGTGAGATGAGTGTTGGTATTCCTCCTTGTTTCCCCACCTCACCTCACCCCAGCCCCTGCACACACACACCCTAACCGAACTCATTGAAAAATTTCTGTGTTAGCTTTCAACACACAGGCTGAGGACACCTTGTCTGTGCATGCATCATGGAGAATTCAGCGGTGGTGACCCCAACACCGGAGTCCCCCAACCATCAGGAAGCCCCCAGCCCTTGGACTCAAGCCAGGGAGTCCTCACTCCCAGACGCCTTGCACCCTCTGGTGAGTCCTGTGGCTTTGATAACAGTGATAGGGGAAAGGGGTGGAGGAGGGAAACCTCTGTCTTTGTCACTTGTGGGGACCGGAAACCTCTGTCTCTGTCACTTCTTCGGACCCAGACTTGCTCCCACAGGAAGCTGGGTGTGGGCAGGACAGGCCTCAGGCCACTTGGTCCCCGGCTTGGGGTTTATGTGGTGCGGGTGACTTGTAGCGGTGCCCCAAACATCAACCCCAGAAGTAGACTTTCAGAGGGACACAGACCTTTCTTCTGCATCCTGTTCAGCCCTATGGCTCTTACCAGGGCTGGCTGTGACTGCAGCTCTGCTAGTGTCCAACAGTGACAGCTGTGAGGGGCTGACACTGAGGAGCAGGAAAGGCAGGCTCTGAGAAAGCGGTGGAGCTGCAGGTCAGAGCAGGTGCAAGCTGCTGCCTGCAGAGGGGGCTGCTGCCTCACTTTAGACCCACACAGGCTCTTTCCACTTCACAGTCAGGCTGGGGAGCTGGAGTTTGTGCTCTTTTCAGGTGAGCAGGATCCACCTGTGCAGACCCCGGTTCTGGAAAGGCAGCAGCAACCACCTGGAGCACAGGGCTGTCCCCGGGTAAGGCTTTCCTCTGGCTCCAAAAATGCCAGCTCCAACTAGATGGTGGGCTTAACCTTAAGCTGACTTAGGTGCCCCTTCACATCCCACATCCCAGGGATGGAGGCCTCCTCCTTCCCACTGAGGATTCCCTGCCTATGTTGCCACGGGGCAGGGGGACGTGGGGGACATGGGGAGCAGGGATGAGTGGGAGTGTGAGGAGAGAGGAGGCCAGGATATAACTTCTCATTTCTCTTTCTCTGGCATCGGCTGGGTCAGTGTGTGGTGCTACAGAAAGAAATAGATGATCTCAAGGAGCAACTAGGTATGATGAAGCCTGGGCAGGGATGGGGCATGCAGGTTCCTGGGGCTGGGCTGGGCTGGGCTGGGCTTGGCTTGGCTGGGCTACTCTGCTCTGCACTGCAGGTACAGGCAGCACCACGGGGTGGGACATTCCTGTGGCGTGGGGGAAACCAAGCTGGCCTGGCCCTGGTGCCTTCTGTGCCTTGACTGCTGGGGCTGTGCACAAAGAGCAGTGCATTGTCTGACCCCCATGGGACTCTGCCATTGAGTCCCAAGCACTCCTCCCCTCAGGACCTCTAGAGACCCCTCCTTTATTTTCCCTTTAAGCTCTGGTTGGTGTGGCTTGTTTGGGGTTTGCTGCCCTATGTTTGTTTGCTTGATTGCTTGTTCTTAACACATTTCTGGATGTTTCTGTCATGCCCCGGTGTTTGAGTGCTACTGGTACATGTCGTTCCCTTATGGAAGACATTTACATGTTGAGTTCCAGTGGTGGGTGGGGGAGTCAGTCGCAGGGCTGTTTGCACAGGGGCTGGGGGTTTCCTATGGGGCATGGGGGAAGGGGAGACCAGGGGCCAAGACCCTGTATGCCTATGTCTGAGTGCTCAGTTATGCCTCTCTTTCAGCGGTCATGCATTCCCTCGCTGGCAAGTTTCAGGACCTTGGAAGTGAGTGTTATGCTTACTATACCCCTCCCTACAATCCCAGCTGTCTGAGAGGGCTGCATGCCGGCCCTGGCCAAGGGGCAGCCCTGACTCTGCTCTGCTCGACAGTTTGAACCCAGTATCGTCGTACATGGCGAGCAGCTGCTACCGGTGGAGCCCAGGAGCAGCAGCCCAGCTGGTTCCCTGTGGTGGTTCTTCAGCCAGGGCCCCCTGCCCACTCACAGCAGTTTCAAATTAAAGCACCTTTCCTGTTCTGTGGTCTGCTCTCTGTCTGAGAGGCGAGGGCCTGCAGGGGCCAGGAGAAGCATGGGAAGCTGGTTAAGAACTGTACCGCTGGCCAGGTGCAGTGGCGCACGCCTGTGATCCCGGTGATTCGGAAGGCTGAGGAGGGAGATCACAAGTTGAAAGCCAGGCTCAGCACCTTAGTGAGACCCTGTCTCAAAATTAAAATAAATAAAAAGGGCTGGTGGTGTTGCACAGTAGTTAAGCACCCCTGGGTTCTAATACGTGGTACCCAAAACAACAACAACAACAAAACAGTATCCCTGGCATTTTGTGGTGGGTTTCTCCCTGAGGGCAGCCTGGGCTGGCCTCTGAGCAGGAGCCTGGTGTTCAGGCTTACCATGGTGCCCTGGGTCTGGGTTTTCTGTGAACTGGGTCTGGACACAATAGACCTCCTGGTGCTGTCTGCAAACAGCCTTTTCTCTAGGGGTCTCCTAGGACAAATTCTTGCCTTTTGTCCCCCCTTTCAGGAAGAACTAACAAGCCCCTTGCAGAGCTCCAGTGCCTCCTGCCTTTATTCCTTTGTTTGCTGCCCTGCTTCTCCCCTCTCACCCTTCTTTTCAGTCCTGAGCGTCCTTGATGTCTCCCATGGCTCTCTCCTGTTGGCCTCTTTCTAGGGAGTTATTTCAACAGGCATGAGAAGGCACAGTTGAGCTCACCTTTCCCCTCCCAGGCCCAGTCCTATCTCTGGACTCACTATCTTCTTCTGGTGGCACCCCACGGAGGGACGGCTCAGCTAGAAATCACCCATCATCCTTAGTTCCTGCTTAGCCCTCACCTTTGAAGCTCAGTTGCCAAACCCTGTCAGGTTTTTCTTTTCTTCCTTTCAGTAGAGGGATGGTGGCAGAGCAAAGCAAAGGTACAGGGAAGATGGGAGGAAAGAGTGGGGTGTAGGGAAGGGGAGAAAATGTGGGTTTGTCTCTAGGTTGGAGGTGGGAAGGTGAGTCCTCTCCGGCTCCCTTCTGCTATCTTGGGGGAAAACTGCCCAGCCTGCCAGCTCCATAGCTCTTGCTTGAAAAGGGCAGATGTGGGTGGTAGGTCTGCATGTTCATGGGTGGTCCCCAGCAAGATACCGTTTGATCAACCCCATGGCACAGATTTTCCTGGACAGGGTATTTGTATATCCCAGTTCCATCTTCCAGACTGTGTCCTGAGGTCACATGAGATTTTGTCTGAGCTCCATGTTCTGATGTCACCCTCACTGATGGACAGTTGGGCTGGGTCCCTTGCCTCATCCAGGGTCCAGGGTTGAGTGTGCCTGAGACTCAGGGACAGATTCATGTTTGAGTAGGTGAGATAGCTCCCATTCTGGAGAGGCTGCGTGTCTAATGGACAAATCTGACAAATGAGGTGTGTGTGTGTGTGTGTGTGTGTGTGTGTGTGTGTGTGTGAGTGCGCTTGCGTGTGTGCGAGCACGCACGTGCATTTGCACACGTGCCTTGTCAGAGTATCTGCATGTGTTAGTGAATCAAATGAGCTGGAGATGATCTCCCTGGACAGAGAAAGATGGGACTCAGGGAACAGAGGCAGTGGAGGCAGGGGCTGCAATCCGTAGGTGATAGAATGCACAAGAGCAAAGTTTGGCATCTACGTTTTAGAAGGGGTGTTGTTCGAATCCTAAATCACAGGAGGGCATGGGGTGGGATGAAGTGAAAGTCGCCAAACTCAGCAATGGGGTCAGTGCCGTCAAAATGTTGGGCGTCTCTGGCACAGGCTCTTGATCCTCCTCTGGGATGAATATCGTCTCTCAAATGTCTTATGTTGCCAGCGGAATGATGTCACCTCATCTTTGAAGAAGGGTGCTCCCATGGGAGGCAGCCACACCCTGATGCCCAGGCAGAATGGGCACAGCAAGGATGGCAAGTAGGAGAGAGGGCCTGCCTGTGGAGAGCGGGTCAGGCTTGGGACCACCCGTCCCTGTATTCTCATTCTGTGTCCCTTCTGGGCCCTGTGGGATGGGCTCAGGGAGACACATTGTCACACAAGTGGCAGGGCAGCCAGTCCTCAGAGCCAGAAAGGATGGGCAGTGGGGACTTAACACCAACCACTTCAAACCTCCACCTGAGCAGGGGGACTGGGTTCCTCAGGCTGTGGCTGAGACGCTGACCTAAGTAGCTATTTCTTGGAGGGGTAGCACAAGCTGACATCTGCCTGAAGAAGCTGGGCAGAGACTCTGCAGCTGGGGGTTTCTGCCACCTGAGACATCTAGGCCGGTTCCAACGGGGGTGAATTCTGGCACCCCACATTGTCCATCTTCACAAGGGAAGCAGCATATCGACTGAGCCTTTCCAGGGCATGAACTCGACCCTTGGTGACTAGCTTCCCCAGTCCCACTCCCTCCCTCTGAGCACAGGTCCTCTCTTGTTCCAGGGTGATACCAGCTGTGACACAGTAATGTTGCTGCAACCAGTACACCACCCCACTGGCAGTTGTCGGGGCTGAACCTCCCAGCTCTAGTGGACTAAGTGACAGATTCCAAGGCTTACATTAGAAAATTCCATCGGGCCCAAACGGAAAGGAGGTTGCATCCCTTCCCTCATTCAGTGTGCTCTCCCCACCCCACCCTGCCCTTTCCTTCAAGCCTCCTCTGCCAGCCAGGAGGACTGGGTGCTGGCCTGGAGATCCCTTGTCCCGGTCCTGCCTCTTCGTGCTCCTCCGCTCAGTGTGGGCTCTGGAGGGTTGGCTGAACCGTGTGCCTGTGCTTGATGCAGCTGCACCTTGGAGACCTGAGCCAAATCCCACCTGGACCAGGTGGCCAGGCTCCCACTCATTCCTTTCCAAGTGTAAGCTTTCACCCTGAGAGCAGAAAAGATGGTCTCCCCGCCAGAGTCCGGCTAGGGTGGAAGGGATGTCACCCAGCCAGTGAGAGGCAGTCAGGGCAGCTATCCCCAGCTGTGTGGAGGCCCAGCAGGATGCATTCTAGGGTGTGAGGTGACATCCACAGCGTGAGATTGTCATGGAGAGTCAAACTCCATGTCCTTGCTGTCACAAAATCCTGGGTGAACTTGGACAACTTCGTGCCCGTCAGTCCTCAGTTTCCGAGAACAACTTTCTCCATCCATTGTTCCTCGTCATCCATTTCCTGTTAGAATGAAGGCAGTGCCAGTGTTTGCCAGATTTGGATGTGTGCACTGTGGCTGCCAGGCTGGCCATGTGAACCATACCTGTGGGAAGCCAGGGTGCACCGTTGACTTGACAACAGCGTCGATGCCCTCCCTCCGCTACCCCCCACCCCCCCGCAGTTGCACAGGGCAGAAGACCCTGGTTACCACCATTCAGAATAAGAAGCACAGCACTGCCAACTTTGGGACCCTCCTGTGTGCCCCACCCCAATCACATGCCCCTCCCTAGATCTCTGGAATTACCTGACTTTTACAGTTCTGCTGACTTTTCCAGGAACCACTCACTTCTGCTTAAAGGATTAACAATCCGGGGGGGCTGGGATTGTGGCTCAGCAGTAGAGTGCTTGCCTCGCACGTGGGAGGCACTGGGTTCGATCCTCAGCACCACATATAAATACATGAACAAATAAATGTCAATCAATACCTAAAAAAAAAAAATTTAAAAAAAAAGGATTAACAATCGCTGTTTAAGGAAGAACCCTTACGAAGATACTAAAAAGTAAATAAACATAAATTAGGTCGTTTATGTGTACAATTACAAGTGCAGGAAACATAAGCATACAATTTGGCAAGTAATTACAAAGAGATGAAGCCAGGTAAACACTGCCCTGGTCCAGAGACTCTACATTGTAGCTTCAGAAGTCCCATCCGTGTCCCCTTCCATGAAGGAAGAGGATTTCAAAAGGCTCCATGCTGTTATGATTCCATTTCGTGACACACATGGCAACGACGAAGCATAGGGGCCGAAATACAGATTGCTGTATGCCAGTGTGTGGGGGTTGAGTAGAAGGGGTTAACTACCGATAGCATGAAGTAGCTTGGGGAGTGATGTAAATGTTGTCCATTTTTTTATTGCGACAGCGGTTCCATGGAAGTATTTGTTTACAAATCTGATAGGCCTATAAGAAAATTGTATTTCCACAACTCTTGAGTTTTTTAGGTGCAAACTGTAAACAACGCATCTGAAATGGATATTGAAATTTCCTAGTTACCATTTCTCAATACGAAAATCATGTTTTTCTCCTCTAACCTGCAAACGTACAGAATTATGTTACTTTATTTTCTGAAGGTAAATTGAATTTGTATTCCTGGAATAAATCCAATTTTATCTTGGCATATCGTGTGTTCTCCCTTACGTGTGCTGTAGGATTCAGTGGGCTAACATCATCTTTCTGATGTTTTTGGCTTCTGTGTCACGAGTGTGTGCTTGACATGGGATTTCTCTCTCTCCAACTACCTTCTGTCAGGATGTGGGATGGGAGTTATCCCAAACTCATAGCATGAGCTGGGGAGTGTCCCTTCTTTTCACTTTCCTCCTGGAGTTTGTATCAAAACGAAGATATTTACTCCTAGCTTGTTTGTCAGAATTTGGTGGGGGAATTCTGGAGTTTGTTTGTCTGAATTTGTTTGTTGAAAGCATTTTGACCCCTGATGTATTTCTGTCATGGTTATGATTCAGGTCCGCTACTCTGTCTTGCATCAGTTTTGGCCAGTTATGTTTTCTAGGTATTGGTGACCTTTTTCTACATTTTCAAATGAATTGGAATAACATGGCCCATAATATTCCCCTTTACTCAAGATTCTACTTTTCAAAGTTTCTGACCTACACAGGCATTGCAAGGAAAGTGAGAGGAAGAACCTCTCACTTAACGTTTGTTAAGTGTTGTTAACGTTTTGCCAATTCATTTATTCGCACACCCCCCCACTTGTGTTTGTAAGTGTGTCACTCAGCTTTTCATCACTGTGAGTGAGATACCTGACAAGAACGACTTAGAGGGGGAAAGGTTTATTTTGAGCTCACGGTTTCAGGGGTTCGGTTCATGGTGGGCTGCGTCCATTGCTCTGGGCCAGAAGTGAGGCAGCATATCATGGCAGAAGGGAATAGGGGAGGAAATCCATTAACCTCATGGTAGCCAGGAAGCAGAGTAAAAGGGAGTGGAGAGAGGGAGAGAGGAAGAGAGGGAGAGACAGTCGGGGGGTGGGCAGGCACCAGGGACAAAATATAAACCCCAAAGTCATGCCCCCATGGACTTATTTCTTTCAACCACAACCCACCTGCCTACACTTACTACCTGATTAGTCCATTTACATTATTAATCCAAGAAGTGGATTAATCCTCTAAAAAGGTTATAGCTCTCATAATCATTTCACCTCCTGCATTAACTTAAACAGGAGCTTTTGTGGGTCACCTCGTATCCAAACCATAACAGCACGTATTTTTAAATTTTATCTCATCTCAGTTTACTCTTTGAAGAGGTGGGGTCTCACTGCACTATTCAGGCTGGCCCTAAAAGCCTGGGCTCCAGCGAGCCTCCTGCCTCAGGCTCTCAAGTAGCTGGGGCTACAGGCGAATGCCACTGTGCCTGACTATGTGAGTGTGTGTTTTAATCGTTTTCCCGAAACATTTGTGTCACTTGCAGACACTTTGATACATCACCCTTAATTATATCCGCCTGTATCTCAGAATGGTCTCCTACAGAACCTTAGTTCAATTATCACAAGCAGATCATTTAACCTTAACATAATACATATTCCTACTAAATGACCCCATGAAACCTTCTCTGGTTGCCCCAATAACAGCTGCTTTCTAAAACCCCTCTTTCCAATCAAAGGGTCTGCGTTGCATTTGTCTGCCAAGTCACTTGAGCATCCTCTCATCCAGAACCCCTGACTCTTTGCCATGCACGACAGAGACGGTTTTGAAGATCTAGTGCAGTTGTTTTGCAGCAAGCCCCTCAAGTTGGAATGTGTCTGATTGCTCCCTCATGATTAGATGCAGGTTCAACATTAGGGGCAGGTGCTTTGCATAGGATATGTGCCCTTGTTCTGTGTGCATGAGACCAGGAGATATTTTTTGTTTTTTGAGGAGGTGTTCATTTAGGCTCACAGTTTGAAGGTTTCAGTCCATAGTCAGTTGGCGCAGTTACTTTGGGGCCCGTGGCGAGAAAAGACACCATGGCGGGAACACATGGCAGAGGAACCGGTTCACTTCGTGGTGATCATTGTATGTGAGGCACAAAGTACACACTCAATAAGTGGAACCTCCTTTGCTTCTAAAAAGAGCTTGCTGTCAAGCTCAAGCTCAAGCTCCAGCAGCCACAGCGGGGGCTGACAGGGCTGGGAGCCCAGGACCCAGACCAAGGGACCGCTGCAGACTCCCACCAGCAGCCACAGGATTCCTGGGCTGATACTCAATCCCTGGTAGGCCAGCAGCCTGCCACGTGGCCACATCGGGCCTGGGCCGAGTGTCCCACTGGCTCTGGCCCCTCTTGGTCTCCAGTCTGACCCCAAGCCAGCTGAGCCTGCCCCTCCACCAACACCCTGCCCCATCAGGATATTCTCAATGTCAGATTATCCCACGACTGGTCATCTTAACTTTAACCCGAGGGCTGCTCCACATTACTCCATTGTGAAGGAACCAATTTCCTATTGTGTTTAGGAAAGAATCCGTGTCCTGGTATACTGACTGCATGGAGAGAAAACAGATCAGTCATATCTAGGTTTGGTGAATTATGAGAAATACGGAACTACAAAGATGTGTGATTGTTATTTGCAATCCCCACCCCCTTGATTTGGTGAAATATAACATACACCTGGAGAACTGTGCAATATATGTACACAGTTTAATAAACGAATTTCAAGGACACATATATGGGATCACCTCCCAGTCATAGAAGCAAACACCACCAGCAGCCCCAATACTCCTGGGGTGTCCTTGTGTGATTTCAGTCCCCTCACCTCTTCAAGGAGGAAACACATCCTCACTTTTGTGATCATCCTTTATCACTATTCTTTTTTTTTAAGTATTTTTAGTTGTAGATGGACAAATACCTTTATTTTATTTATTTATTTTTATATGGTGCCGAGGATTGAACCCAGTGCCTCACACATGCTAAGCAATTGAGTGCTCTACCACTGAGCCACAACCCCAGCCCCTCTATCACTATTTTCTTTTCTTTTCTTTTGGTACCGGGGATTGAACTCAGGGGCACTCGACCATTGAGCCACATCCCCAGCCCTATTTTGTGTTTTATGTAGAGACAGGGTCTCACTGAGTTGCTTAGCGCCTCGCCGTTGCTGAGGCCCTAACTGAGCCAGCTGAGGCTGGCTTTGAACTCGCAATTCTCCTGTCTCAGCCTCCCTAAGTGCTGGGATTACAGGCGTGCACCACCGCTCCTGGCTGTGTCAGTATTCTTTATGGCTTTAATATCTCACGTGTACATCCCATGTGCACATAATATAGTTTGGTGTTCCCTATTATTTGCCTTTGTAGAAGTGGCATCACAGATTCTGTTCATACCACTTGCTTCCTGCATTTCACATGCAGATTTCAATTGTGGACATGTGAATTTGAGATTTCTGTTTGACTTCCACGTTGAGATGGTGAGTAGGCAGAGATCTGACTCTGGGTTGGAGACAGACGCATGGATATGTGAGTCATCATAATATAAATGGCTTCTTTTTTAGGGTCCATTCTGGAGACAGAAATCACACCACTTTTTATTTAAGTGGGGTGAGAGAAACATAACTTAAAGATTATCATCTTAATACTTTTTTCACATTAAGTTCAACGGTGTCATCATTTCCGTGCAACCGATCTCCAGAACGTCTTCATTTACAAAACCGAAATGCATGCCCGTTAAGCAACAATTCCCATTGTCCTCTGCCCCTTCCCCCAGCCCCTGGAAACCAGTGTTTCACTTTCAACTCTTTCAGATACTTTGGATAAGTGGAATCCTGTAGCAGTTGTCCTTTTGTGAAGGACTCATTGTATGGCATGATGTCCTCCAAGGTTTATGCGTGCTGTGGCATGTGTAAGAATTTCCTTCCCTTTAAATGCTAAACAGTATTCTGTTTTTAAGGCCAAATATTGTACCCTATTTTGTTTATCTATTTGTCCATTGATGCACACCTGGTTTGTTTCCTACTCCTGGCTCTCTTGAGCAACGCCGCTATGAACAAGGGGCGTACAAATATCTCTGTGAACCAACTTTCTGTTCTTTCGGATGTTTAGCCAGAAATGGAATTGCTGGACCATGTGGTAACTCTTTTGAATTTTTTGAGGAAACGCTATATGTATTTTATAGTAGTTGAGTCATTTCACATTGCCACCAATGGCTCATAAGGATTGCAATTTATCTACATCCTCACCAACATCACACCCGTTTGGGGGAGGAATGATTTTATTTTCTTCTCTTCCCTCTTTTTCGACTTCATTTTGATTTTATTTTAAATTCAAAATTAAAATGATACATATTTATGGTGTACAACATGGTATTTTGACATAGGTACACTTTGTGCAAGAGTGAAATTGAATACGAATAAATACACACTCTCACATACATATATTTTTGTGGTAAGTATACTTAAAATCTGTTCCCTGAGCAATTTCCAAGTATGGAGTACACCTTAACTTTCCCCACTATGTTGCACAATAGATCTCTCCAACTTATTACTCCTGTCTGCCTGAGGTTTTGTGTTCTTTTAAAAATGTTTTCATTCATGTAGGCCCAGTGGCTCACACTTGTAATCCCAGCACTTAGGGAGGCTGAGATAGGAGAATCGCGAGTTCAAAGCCAGCCTCAGCAATGGCGAGGCGCTAAGCAACTCAGTGAGACCCTGTCTCTACATAAAACACAAAATAGGGCTGGGGATGTGGCTCAGTGGTCGAGTGCCCCTGAGTTCAATCCCCAGTACCAAAAAAAAAAATGTTTTTATTCATGCATCCTAGTTATACACACTAGTGAGGTTCATTTTGACATAATCATACATGCCTGGAATATAATCTGATCCATTGCTGTTCCTAGTGCTTCCTCTTTTCCTACCCTCCTCGCTTCCCCTGTTGGACGTCCTCTACTCTACTGGTCTTCCTCCTATTTATTGATTTATTGTAAAAATCTGTGCTTTAAACTCAGTGAGACCCCGTCTCTAAGTAAAACACAAAATAGTCCTGGGGCTGGGGCTCAGTGGTCGAGTGCCCCTGAGTTCAATCCCCTGTACCCCTCCTCCAAATTTTTTTGCTTTATAAATGTACATAAAGGTGGAATTTGCTGAGACAGATTCATGTAGACTTTTCCTTCACTTTTTTTCATGTTGCTGAGTATCAAATTCAAGCCTTTGTGCATGCTGGACACGCACTCTACCACTGAACTATACCCCAGCCCATGACGTTTTTTATACTTTTTAAAATATATCTTCTTTATTTGTTGATGGATCTTTATTTTTTTCATTTATTTATATGTGTTGCTGAGAATTGAACCCAGTGCCTCACGCATGCTAGACAAGCGCTCTACCACTGAGCCACAACCCCAGCCTCTGTTTTTTATACTTTGACCAACATCTCTGAATCCTCCCTCCTTTCCCAGCCTCTGACACCACTATTCTACCCTCTGCTCTCATGAGTTTGACTATGTCATTTCCACATACAAGTGAGGTTATGAGCGTTTGTCTTCCTGTGCCTGGCTTTTTTGAGTTAACCTCCAGGTTCATACATGTTGTCACAAATGACAGGGTTTCCTTCTTTTTTGAGGCTGAGTAGTATTCTGTTTTGTGCATGTATACACAGTTTCTATATCCATTCATCCATCAATGGGCATGTAAATTGACCCCATGTGAAAACCACAGATGTGCAGGCATGCCTTTGATTTCCTTTTCTTTTGATTTACACCTAGTAGTGGCAATGATGTGGTAGTTCTTTTTATGAGTTTTCCATGATCACAGTATTAATTACATTCCCACCAACAGTGTCAAGGGTGCCTATTCTCCATGTCGTTGCCAACATTTGTAATCTTTTGGTTTCTGTCTTATCTATCTATCTATCTACCTACCTATCTATTTGGGGGTTCTTGGGATTGAGCCCAAGGCCTCAGGCATGGTAGGCAAGCAGGGTACCACTGAGCTCCATCCCCAGCTTTTTTGTAAAATGTTATTTTGAAACCCAGTCTCACTAAATTGTCCAGGCTGTCCACAAACTTGCAACCCTCCGGCCTCAGCCTTCTGAGCAGCTGGGGTTCTGGGCAGGTGCCACTGCATCCAGCTCTTTCATCCTTTTGATAAGAGCCATCTAATGGGTATAAGAGGATATCTCCTTGTGATTTCAATTTGCATCTTCCCGATGAGTGATGCTAAGCATTTTTTCATGTACCTGTTGGCCATTTGTATGTGGTCTTTGGTGAAATGTCTACTCAAGTCCTTTGCCCATTTTTAAATTGGGTTGTTTTCTTCGTATTGAGGTGTTTGAGTTCCTCACATGTGGTGGATATTAGCCCTTATCAGACATATGTTTGTAAATATGTTCTTTTTTTCTCTACGTTGTCCCTTCACTTTGCTTACTGTTCTGCTTCTTTGTGCAAAAGCTTTTTAGTCTGATGGAATCTCAGCCCATTTCTGCTTGCGTTCCCTGTGCTTTTTGAGTCCTTATCCAGAACTTCATTGCCCAGACCAATGAAGTAGACATTCCCCCTCTTTCTCATGTAGTAGTTTTATAGTTTTGGGTCTTATGTTTAAGTCTTTAGTCCATTTGAGTTGATTTTCTTTCTGGTGTGGGATAAAGGTCCAATTTAATTCTTCTGCGGATGGCTATCCAGTTTACCCAGCATCATATATCAAAAGGACTATCCTTTCCCCTTCACGTGTTCGTGGCAGCGTTCCTGAAATCAGCTGACCAGATGGCCATCTTAGCCTCATGTCCTCACATGATCTTCTCTCTGTGTATATCTGTGTTCAAATTTCCTCTTGTATGGATAACTGTCATATTGCTTTAGGGCCCATCCCAATAACCCCACCTTAACTTAATGACCTGTTTAGGAAACCCTATTTCCAAATATAGTCACATTTTGACATAATGAAGGCTAGGGCTTCAACATGTGAATATTGAGGGAAGTAGGGGAAGAGATTGAAGAATGTATATTTAAAAAAAGCCAAACCTCTTCTTGACATCTATGGAAAGTGAATGAGGCAGGGTGAAGTTATAAGTTTGGGATCCAGTGAAGGAGGATACTCAAAAAGGTGAGTCCGATCTGTGGGTATGGTTTTGTTCTTGGGGTGTCCGATAACTGCAAAAGTGGCAGCTGAAAGTTTGAGAAGATGAGCAGTTTTCCTATTCTACAAGAACAGTTATACAAACTTGGAATCCGGGGCCTGCCAAGAAGGTTGGCAGGATATACACGCCCATATTTTGGTTTGGAGTCCTGAAGAGCTACACCCTAGGAGTTAGGCAATCCCCAACCATACCAGCTCCAGAAGAAACTAAAGCCCACCTTCAAATCATCGGAAGCTTACAATGGAATTATAGTTATTCTAACTTTTTAATACCCAGAGGTACCTGCTAAATGCAAGGGTAAGTCCTTTCTGAATGAAGAAACACCCTTCTGGGCCTCAAATTATTTTGAAAGCTTTCCGTATTCCGTGTTTAGCATTCAGAGCAAGGTGACTGGCTGAACAAGGAGAAAAGGTCACACGTCTGACACCCAAGGAGAGCAACAGATTATAGCAACAGACCTGTGAGAATCTAGATGGACGAATTAGGAGACAGAGACACTAAACTTCTGTGCATATGGGCTCCATGTTCAAAAGGTGACTGGGCTGCATTCCTTCTGGAAGCTTTAGGGTTGGTTCTGCTCATTTGCCTTTTCCTAGAGGCTTCCTGAATTCTTTTGCTCATCTTCAGAACCAACAACAGTTGTTTCTCACACTACTGTCTCTCTGGCTCTTCTTTTCCTCACTCCCTCTTCCCATTTTAAGGATGCTTATGATTACACTGAGCCAAATAATCCAGGATACGCTCCCTAACTGAAGGTCATCTGATTGTCAGTCTCACTTCTGTCTACTAGCTGATTCCCCTTTGCCAAGTGCATTAGTCTCCTTGGGCTGCCATAAAAGACTACCCCAGACCAGGTGGATAAACAACAGACATTTGTTTTCTCATGGTTTTGGACACAGTAGGTCCAAGGTCGAGCTGCCAGCATGGTTGGTTTCTTGGGCAGCCTCTCTTCCGGAGTGCAGATGTCCATACTTTCACTGTATCCTCACAAGGCCTTTCTGTGCATGCACACTCCTGGTGTCTTTTCTTCTTAGAATGGCACCAGTGCTATTGGATTAAGGCTTCATACGCATCACATCATGTAACCCTAGTTATCTCCTTCGGGGCCCTATCTGCAAATACACTGGGGATTATAATGCACTTCCACATATGAATTTGGGAGTGGGGAGATACAATGCAGTCCGTAATGCTGTGTGACCAAACACAGTCATGGGTCACAGGGATAAGAACATGGAAATATTTTAGGAGCTATCACACAGCTACCGGCTGCCACATGACCAGATCTGCATTCTCATAGGCTTTATGATACCAAGTTCAAAAATATTCAAATCTTACTATAATATTCCTGAGGATTCCTCAACATTGATAAGACTCTAAAGGCAAAACAAAGAAGTGATTACCATAAAAGATAGGATGGCTGTTATTTGGGGATGAGGGTAAGGTAGGTGTTAGTCATACATGTGCGTATGGCCTCAGGTCCTCAGGTAGGCCTTGAGCCAGAAGACCTTGGCCCCTATATAAATCTTCGTCTTGATTAATCTACCAAAATGTTACCCCAGGCAATTCCAGGGTGCTGGGTGGGGAGAGTCCCCTTTGCCATCTTTGCCAGCTTTTATAATTCCTCAAAGTTTGTGTAGATGGCAGATACTTAGGTAGGGTCCTCTAAGGTCAGCAAATAAGCAAGGGCTCCCGTTTGTTGAGGTTCATCAAGACCTTTGTTTCTGCCACATGAGTGTCTGCTATAGTCATCTTTCTTTTCTTTCCGCTCTAGTAACTCACTGTGGCTCTTATTTATTTAGTGTGTTTTGGGTACACCAGTCCCCCTTTGTCACTTTCAAAGGTTTCCTTCACCCATGGT
>PVHX01029822.1:0-16495 GCA_004024805.1 Geosciurus inauris | reverse complement strand
CAATGTACCCATCTCCAAGTAATCAGCAAATTCATAGCACACCCGGAGAAAACCTAATGCTCTCTCCCAAATCCTCTTTTCTTCTAAATGTTGTGTGTGAAAAACTTATTACACTGCTGTTGGAAGAATGTGCACCTAACAACTCTTTTACACATGATTCTCTTTCTGATGAAATACCAGCAGAATGTCAACTGTTCAACATACTTCAGAATGTATGCTCACCATTTGAAGGATATGACATGTCAAACCTTTTGGAAAATCTGGAAGAAATAGATCAAGAATCCATGGTTAGTATCATCTCCCATAGTTTGGTAAAATCCTTAATGGAAAAACTGTCACACAATGTACAGCAACCTCTGAGAAGTCCAATCTTCGCAAAAAAACATTTAACATATGAGACAAGAGAGACATTTTCAAGTTTTCCAAAAACAAAAAGGCCAGAATTAAATGAATCCAGACAGGGTAAAGGCTCTGCAAGGGTCACTAGTTATGACAACAAGCCTTTAATGGGGACATTGAACAATCTCAGGGAGATTTTCCCCAAAATACAAGCCCCTTTTGGTAGGGATATTCCAAGAAAATCCTCTTGTCTACCTCCTCTTCAAAGACCAGGAAAAAAGGCAATGAATGCAATAGGAGTTTATTGTGCCACGTTTTTGGAAGAAATAATTACAGGCATTTTTCTTAGCTTCTATACCTCATTGTGGGCCAAAAATGTAAATATCACAGAGACTCAGCTCAATGAGATGAATGTATTAGGTGTGAAGTCCGTGGTGAATAAGTTTAATAAGGCTCAAGTGACTGTTCTACGTGATGTTGAAGAAAAGATCTATTTTCCATCAGTCTCTAAAGAAACTGTGAATACGATTGTTGATTCAGTTTATAATGATGTTTTATGGGAATATGAATTGCAAGTGGCCTGTGGTGATGATCTGGCCCATGCCATTACATCAATAGCAGAACAGATAACAAATGGCATACTGACGCAGATTTTAGACTACCAACTCCCTCTGTACCTTGTAGAAAATCTCACACCTAATTCCTATTGCCCTCTTAAAGCAGAAAATATACTGCAAAAACTTCAAAATAACCTGAAAGAATTTAATTACCAAGTTCATCATTCACCAGGTTATACTACCATGTTATCACACTCATTTTTAGAAAATGTCATTAGAAAGCTATTATTTCAACTCCTTCCTCTATCCAGCAAGGCTTCATGCTTGGGAACTAATTTAATGACTTCAGATTTTGATGAGATATCCGCCTGTATAATAAATAAAATTATGCTGTCCATTTCAAAGCATAGGATTTGGCTCACTAAATATGATTATCAATATTTATATATGGAAAGTAACCTCCAAAATATGGTGGAGTCTATTTATGGTAATATTTTGCAGATGTATGATTCTCTTGTGTCAATACAGAAAATCATAGCAAGCCAAAGTCCAATTATGGTTGACCAAATGGCTAGTCTTATTATTCAAGAGATCATTGAAAATCATCTTCAGCCCTTTTTGTGTGAAGAGGCCTTACCTCATTCAAAGACCCCATCGGATGAAATATCTAATATGGTTAAAGAGGTTCTCAGTGAAGTCACACAACCACAAAGACACTGCGAGACTCCACCATCACTAGGTATGAGTTTTTATCCTAATGTATTTGTAGAAGAAGTTGTTGGCAGGCTTTTATCAAAAATCTTCAACCCAAACTATAACACTGAGACTGAACTGGATAAAATGACCCAAAAATTAGTAAACTCAATTAATAAGCATTTTATCAAAGCTAAAATCTGTATTCTTCATGATGATCAAAAACACTCTTTTCCTACTATAGATACAGACACTGTGGATGAACTTGTCAATTCAGTTTATAAGAATGTTCTGAAACATTATGGGCTGCCTCCTGAAAATGATAATAAACAACTCAAAGACAGTGAATGTTTTGCAGAAAATATTACCAATTTAATTGTGGAAGATATTTCTGGCTATCTTTTCCATCCGTTGTTTTCCGGAGATTTGTCAGCATCTTCCTATGCTAGTTTAACAGTACAGAATGTTATTCAGAACACATTTAGTGGGATCAGTAAATCTACCAAGCCAGCTCAGCATTTATCTCCATATAACACTGTGCTACCATACACATTTTTAGAAGACCTAATCAAAGTACTATTATCTAGAATTTTTCCTTCTTCATTGTGCATGCTTTCATATGCAGAAACTCCAGAAGATAGATCGGAAATTAATGTCAATGAATTCTCTCCAAAACTAATCAATGACATTAAGGTGAAAATTTCCCAACATGAAATTCGATTTTCAAAAGATGAAGAAACTGACTCTGTTTATTCAGATGATGAGGTGCAGCATCTCATTGATTCAGTATTCAGAAATATTTTGCAAAACTCTGGGTCTCAAGAAGAAATTGAGCACAATATCACAAGTAGTAATGAGGTTCTTATTGATAGAATAGCGGGTTTTATCATTAAAAATATCTGGCAACAACATCTTCATCCATTTGTGTATGGAAATCTATCACCTCCTTCAACATGTACATATGTTAATGATGCAAGAAGGCAACAGAATTTTGCCAGTGCTTACCCCTCAGTCTTTTTGGAAGATGTGATTTGTGGAGTTTTAAGAAAAATATTCCATAGAGTGTTAGGCATTGTGCAAACAAAATCAATTAGAAATTCAGAAAATGAACTTTTGGAAATAGCTGAAGAACTCATATATTTGATAACAGAAGAATTCTCAAAAGCCCAAGTTATTGTCCTAGAAAATGTTGAGGAACAATTATGTCTGCCAACAGCAGATAGAGATGTAATCCTTAAAATTATTGACACAGTGTATAGCAAAGTTTTACAAGAATATGAATCAGAACTACCACCTGATAAGGATTTTCTCAGTGACACAATGAAATTGTCTGAGAGGATAACTACAATTATCCTGGCTGAAGTTGTTGGTTTCCGAATTCACCCAGATTTTGTGGCAAAGCTGCCTTTTAAATCATATTCAAGACTCAATATTGATGTTTTGATAAAAAGAGTTCACGACAATATTACTAAATCAAGAGTCCAAAGACAGACTTCTACAACATATACCACCATATTATCACACACACATTTGGAAAAAATAGTCACCCAGGTTTTATCTCAGATAAGTCCACTAGACTTCAGTGCAGAAGATCCAGAACTCTTGCAATTGGATGTAAGTAACACAATTATGGGACTGATTGACAAAATTATGTCAATAATTTCTAAACATGCAATATGCATCACTAAACATGGATATGAAAAACAACATATGGTTTCAGAAAAAGATATTCAGGCTATGGTAGATGCCATTTATACTGATATTTCTCATTCAAATCTCTACCACTCCCTTACAAAAGATAAAAAGGGCATAAGTAATATACCTGTTACAAAAATAGCAAGTTATATAATAAAAGAAATATTTAACCATCATCTTCAGTCATTTTTACCTGAAGATAAAACTCTTCCTTCAGGCACTCTTGCTCAAACCTATAAATACGAAGCAAGAGATCCTAAACAAAGAGAACTTTCTTTCATTATGAATTCAGCTGCCTTTTTGGAGGAAGTAATTTCTGAGGTTTTATGCAAAATCCTTTATGTATTCTCACATGATATCTTGGCAACAGCCAACATTACTGATATTGTTACAGCATTAGTAAGATCAATTGTGTCAGAGTTCAATGCATCAAAGATTTTAGTTGTAGATCACTTGGATGAAAATCTCTATCTTTCAGAAGAATATAAAGAAATGGTTCAAAAAACTGTTAACCTGATTTACAAAAAAATATTAGATGAATATAAATCTCTAATTCATGTCTATAGGGCCATAAAATGTAATGTCATCGATTTTGGAAGACAGATATATTGTTTGCTATTAGGAGAAATTTATGATTATCAGGTGGAAGCATTAATTTCAGGAGAATTTGCAATGTCTTCTTACACCTCCCTACAAGAGGAAAACATCATCAGAAATGTGCTCAGTATCATCAATAATGATAGCCATATCTTACCATCATGCATCACTATTTTGCCTCGTTCCCTTTTAGAAGATATGACTTACAAGCTGCTAGCATATATATTCCCTTCATCTGTAACTGAAACTGAACTAAAAGAGGAAGAAGTGTCACCAGATTATGATTTTGTGGGTGTAGCTTCAAAACTGACTGATGAAATCATAACAGAAATTTCTGAACATCAGATTAGACTTGCCACTGCAGAGGACCATGCAGAAAGTATACAATTAGAGGCAATTGAGAACTTTGTTGACTCCATATGTAACAATATGAAAAAAATCAAATTTCAAACTGACACAAAGAAAGATGCATGCCAAAGGAGGGGAGGGTCATTCCTTGAGAGAATCGCTGGTTTCATTATGAAGGAAATTGTAGACCACCATCTCCGGCCATTTTTATGTGATGAAGAATCATCTTCAAATAACTTACCTAAAAATGACTATGCCATTGAACTCTCAAATCCTATTAAAGGAAAAACATCATCCTTACCACAGGAGGCTTCTGTGTATTCTGCTTCATTTTTGGAAGATGTTATAATTGAACTTGTTTACAAGTTTTCTACTCTCCAAAGTATTGCTGAAAATCCTAAAGACAAAGAAATGTCAGAAGACCAACTTGTGAGCATGGCTATAAATTTTGCAAACGTCCTGATAGGGGAATTTAGGAAAAGTGAATTTAAAGTTCTAGAGAATGCTGAAGAAACATTTGCTTGTCCACGAATAGATAAAGAGATAGTTGATAAAGTATCTGATTCTGTGTATGAACAAGTCATGGAAATATATAGGCCTAACAATGTTCAGAAAGATGATAGCAGTAAAATTGTTGCAGAGATGGTTGCTGCTTTAGCTAAGAATGCAATCTCCACTTTTAAAATTCAACCACTTTTTTGGGGAGACTCGTCTTCCACCATCTTTTCATTTTTAGATGTAGATAATATCATCCAAAGAGTCCAATGCCTGCCATATAAAACCTTTACAAAGATAAACAGAAGCTTAAAGGAGAACCCGATTTATTCACCAGAACAACCATCTACCTCAGGCCTGAAAAACGAAATGGACACTTCAAAGATACATAGAGGAGCATTTAATGTAAAAGAAGATTCCAAAAAGGAAGACACATCGATGAAAACAGGCAACATCCATGAGCCAATATGTACTGCTATAACTAGTATAATGAAGAACAAAATAAACACCATAGAATCAGAGTTAGATGGAGATGTGGCATATACAAATAAAGGTGATAAAAAGGAAAGTTCCAGTAGAAAAGATGAGAAAGGGCATGATGATGAGGTATACCAACATTTTTCACCTACTACCACTGACAAGAAAAATAAGAATGTTGTACTGGAACTAGATTTTAAAATAGATGATAAAAAGAATGATGAAAAAAGAGAAATTTCATTAAAAAAAGAGGATGTATCTTTTGAATTACCATCTCAGAAGTCCAAGGTGAGAGAGAAGAGGAGACATTCTCCAGCTTACAAAGTTACAGATGACAACCCAATCTTGCATCCTAAACAGGTTCAAAAAAGTATCACTGAAAGCATTTACAGCAACATCATAGAAACATCTTCTTTTCAAGGACCAATAGATGATTCAACATTCCAAAGTTGCATAGATGATAAAACAGCATATGTAACTCAAGAGGATGACAGGGATTTGGTACAGCTTGTGTCAGCAAATTCAGCTAGCCAAGATGTTCCTGCCCCCAAGGAAGAGAATGTGAAATGTAAAGATGAAGAGACTAAGAGTAAACTGAGTAAACCAGTTTGTCCTCTGAACCCACCAGGAAAAACTACTAGAATTTTGCCTACCAACTTTTTGGAAGATGTTATCTCTGAAATAGTTAATAAGTTGATATTTTCTTCCTCACCAGGCACAGATGATGCATGTCAAAATATAACCAATGATACAAATAAAGTTGAGCTCTATGATACAGCTATGAAACTGATTGATTCCCTATTAAAGGAGTTTTCAGATGCTCAAATTAAAATATTAAACCCCGATCAGGGAAATCAGTCCATCTTATCTGCAGATAAAGTTCCATCAGTTCATAAAGTACCTGTTAGGCAGAAAGAAACATCTGTGCATAAAGCACCATCTGAGATAAAAATGATAATTATGGACAAATTATCATCCACACATAGAATATCACCTGTAACTCACGTGTCTTCTTCAGATAGGGAAACTCTAATGGCTCAAACACCATCAATTGATAAAATGCTGGTCAATAAGGTTGTCCATTCATCTGTATGCAATATTTTGCAGGAATATAGATCTCAAGACTGCATTTGTAGGGACATAAATAGCAACAGTGAAATTTTAGCAAAAAGGCTAGTCAATGCAGTAATAGAAGAACTACTTCAGCATCAGGTAGACATGCTACTTTGCAATGAGGTTCCACCTTCAGTATGTTTGCCTTTAGAATCAAAAGAGCTTGTAAGAAAGATCCAAAAAGTGCCCCAAACAGCCTACAAAGAATGCCAGACATCTAGTCCCTATACCATAATGCTACCTTATGAATTTTTAGAAAGTGTAACTTCTTCTCTCCTATCAAAAATTTTCTTGAACACTAAACGAGAAAAATCGAATTATTCATCCACAGAACTGAATTTCCTTCAAATGAAGTTAGTAAATACGATTATGGCAGAGATCTCCAAAGATGAGCATATGATTGTACAGTATGTAGAATCCTTACATCCTAATGATGATGAAATTATTCAATTAGTGGTTCAGACTATTTATAATAATCTCTTGTCTCAATTTGTATCTCAAGAGAGCATACAAAATTGTATCATTAGTGGATGCAGAATGCTTTCAGACACTATAGTTAGTTTAATTGTGCGAGAAGTGGCTGGCAATCAGTTGCAAAACTATTTTTCTGGAGAGCTAACTCCACAACAGTGTACAGAAGTTGACAATGTTGTTGAAAATATCCTTAAATCTGTTATCCAAACTACTAAAGTTCCCCAGCTTCCACAACTGCTGACTTATAAATTGCCTTTTAACATAATGGAAGAAATTGCTGTGAACTTTTTATCAAAGCTTTTATCTATGTTTCCAAATGTGGATAAGAAGCCAAAAAATTTTCTAAATGATGAAATGCAAAAAATAACTTCAAAAATATTAAACTCATTCCAAGAATATATGTCTAAAAGTCAGATTAAAGTAGTACCACAGGCCAAAGAATCACATACTATATCTTTAGCAGACAGTGCAACTATTGAAAAAGTAGTTACTTCTGTTTATAATACTGTTTTAAAGCAATCTGGTTCACATATTGCAATGTATAAAGATTTAATGGGTAAAAGCAATGTGCTGTCTGACATAATAGGATTTTTAATGGTGAAGGAAATTTCCAATTCTGAATTTCATCCCCAAGTGGAGGAAGAACCATCAAGTTCAGAATTAGTTCTGGAAGCTGTCAAAATTATGGAAAAAGTGGTTAAGATCATTGATAAACTTAGGTCAAAGGAAAAACCATCATCCAGAAAAAATGCTGTGTTAGATGCCACAATTTTAGAGGAAATGTTGGCCTTGTTCTTGGCCAAAACAGTGAAGTTGCCAAGCACCTCAGGCAAAGATGCTAAAAATTTATCATCACCTGAGTTAAATCGAATTGCATCTCATTTGACAAAATCTGTGATAGCTGAAATCATCAGAAATAATATCAGTATCATACCTGCTAATTCTGAACAATTAAAACCAGAAAGTATAGAAATTATTTCTCAGATTGTCGATTCTTTATATAATCACATACTACAACAGTGTGGAACACATGAAGAACTCTATTATAATATGAAAAATACAAACTTTTTTCCTAATAAAGTGGCTTCTTTGATTATTAGTAAAATTTTGAATTGCCCACTAGAAATAACTAGCTCAAAAGATGTATGTGCTAATCTGTTTGGCAATCTGGACGTTGGTCGAATTGTTGAAAAGACACATGAACGTGCTATTAAAATGTATCCTCGTCTAGAGAGAAAAGAGTCAGATCAAGACTTAACTCAAGAGAAACTTCCAATTAAAATAATTCCTCACCGTGGGAAAAAACCAATCTATATTGATCCAGACATTGTCGCAGAACACTTAGGAGTCATTTCTATAAAAACACAACCTCTTGAAAAACTGCAAATGGAGTGTTTAGCTAGAACTGGACATACCATAGAAGCCCTTAGAAGAGCATCAATAAGTGGGATAGGTCACTCCATAGACTCATCTCCTGCAACAATGCAGAGGAAGGATACTCGGATCTCACTGGATGATACTGGACGACTGAATGTAAAGCCATTAGAGGTAAGTGGAAAAGGCAATGATGATAAGAAATGAGTGGCTAGTGGCTAGGTTGCCCTTCTGTGACTCTTTTCCTTGGGTAGTCTATGGAATGCATTTGTAAGATATGGTCAGTTTTCTCCTGTCCAGTCCAGTAGAATGAAGTACTCCTGATTCATTCAGTAGAATCCTCTGCCTTCCTAGAACTTACTTCATCAGCTTAATGGCTTGGTGTAAAAGTATAAACCAGTTTTCACTAGCTAGGGAAATAGCCTTGACAGCAAACCAAACTGAGAGGAATTGTCCACATTTGGCAACTCAGAAGAAATATAATCTTTAACAATTCCCATAGCTCTTTTTATGGATATACATTATCGCAGTCTTCATTTATAGGTAAGTAATTCCTTGTACACACATCTGTGTAACTAAACCATAGAACATTACCCCAAGTCAAAGCTTAATTGTCTACAGAAATATCCCTCACAGTTCTTATTCTTGGCTACCTGTCTTCTAGGGGTGCAAAAGGGCCATTAGAATATCAGTTAAACCAGTCTTTACTTGACATTTAAGTTCACAAACTTAACGGTCCACAGTAGTTCTGTTTTGATTTAGCAACATTCATTGACAAATATTAGACTGCATATTTTTTTTTTTTTTGGTACCAAGGATTGAATCCAGGGGCGCTCAACCAATGAGCCACATTCCCAGTCCTTCTTTATATTTTATTTTGAGACAGGGTCTTGCTAAACTGCTCAGGGCCTCACTAAATTGATGAGGCTGGCTTTGAACTCATGATCTTCCTGCCTCAGTTTCCGGAGAGGCTGGGATTATAGGCATGCACCTCAGTGCCCAACTAGATTGCACACTCTTTTGATTTCACTGTTCTTATTTCATTACATAAGAGGTTGCCCAGAGATGGGTTTATATTGATCCAGCCCCACATTTCATTTAATACCAAGCCCCTTGCTATAAATGAGTCTCTAGCATTGATGATATGCTTTCATACTAAGGATGTAGCTTGTGGCTTAGAAACTAAGCAAAGTTCTATAAAACCAGCCTGCCTGGAACATAAGCCTAGGAGTATGTTTTTCTTAGCATTATTTCCAAAACACTCAACTAAGTTTTAGAGCTGGTGAGTACATTGCTGGCTACTTTTTTTCAGCACCAACTATGGAGATTATTGTGGGTTAGGACACTAATAGAATCTCCTTGTTCCTTAGTTTCTTGAACTAGATGAAGGTCCTTTCCTGTTCTAAAGTGTCCTTTTCTCTCTGGGTTCTCAAATTTATATTTGCATTTACTAGGTAGTCATCATTTATAGGTAAGTAGTTCCTTGTGCATATATCTGTGACTAAACTGTAGAACTTACTCCAAGTTGATGTTTTATCATCTGCGGAAATACCTGTCACAGTTCTTATTCTTGTTTAGCTGTTCTCTTCACTTACATCCTTTACCAGTATTTCATCTGTTTATATCCCAGAGAAAGTTGGAAGAGAATTTTTAATTCAAATCAACAACCCATGCCACTATTCATGGGACTAAATGGTATCTTAAGGAAAATAAACAGGTAGCTCCCCTACCACAGATGCTTTGCAGTGATCAGGATAGCACTGCCCCATCCATCCTTACCATGGGAGAGGAGGTTGCATAAAGAATAGTAGATGAGTTTAGGGAACCCAGATGAGTTGCAGGCTAATCCACAGTTTGGAATCTACCATCAGGGCTTCATTTGATGTTTTCATATACATTTTTTGACACACCAGACACATGCATATTAAAGGCTC
This sequence comes from Geosciurus inauris, assembly GCA_004024805.1. Classification (NCBI taxonomy): domain Eukaryota; kingdom Metazoa; phylum Chordata; class Mammalia; order Rodentia; family Sciuridae; genus Geosciurus; species Geosciurus inauris. The sequence continues at coordinate 6,399 of PVHX01029822.1, read as the reverse complement.
ACACAGTGACAAATTCCAAAGCCATATAGAATGAGTAATGCAATCTTTTGAACAACTGTTTCCCTCCATCAGCACAGATAATCAAATTTGATTGTTTCCATTTCTTACAGAAGTCCCTCTTTCTTTCTTTTCTTTTCTTTTTTTCTTTTTTTGCACAAAAGATATTCCATTAGGGTAGCATTTATATGAAAACCTGGTCTATAGTGTTACAAAGATATTTTTTAAATTTAAGATTTGTAACTCAAATTAAAGGGTATATAGCACCATCAAAGGCTACTGAAATGGGAAAAGTCATTTAAAGATAGTTATTTAATTATAACTATCTTTTACTTGAGTTGTCTTTAACATTGTAAAATGGAAACTGACATTGGACTAGAGGGGTAAAATCAATGAAGTTTTACACTTTGAAGCTTCTTTTGGAAAATATATGCATGGAGTTAGAGCAGAGTGGTTAGGAGTGAACAATTCAAAGGCCTTCACAATTTTGGCTATTATTCATCATTTTTAAAACTCTGTGTCAGACACTGCCTTGTCTTTTTTTCATGAAAATATCTGTCTTTAGATTGCTGTATGATTAATTCTCTACTAAGAAGTTCAAAAAAATGTTACCATAACTATGTCTGTTACAAAACTTTCAAGGTAAAACATCAAATCACAATGTAATTAAAGTATTTGTATACTTTTCATTTCTTGACAAATATAAAGCAAATGTTGAAGCAAAACATTAGTTAGGTTCTATGCTTTGGACTGGAATATTATCTGAATGCAATACGCATGTGGGGGTGGGATGGTAGATATGCAAATATTGTTTAAGGTGTTCAGTTATTTCTTCTTTTAAATATATCACTAATATGTAAGTAAATATCACTTGAATATACATAATTTGCTAACTAGAAACTATAATAAAATTACCTTATTATAACTGAACCATAGGAAAAATGTGGCAATTGTTTTTAATATTTATTGTCTCTTCAATTCCAGACAGCAAGTAGGAATTCTTTCCAGAATTTGTTAAAACCTGATATCACTAAAGTGGAACTTTTAAAGGATGTCCAGAACAAAAAAGATCTTATCATTCGATTGGTAGCTCATGATATTGATAAAAGAGGGTCAGAAAACAAGGTAGAAGAGAGCTTAACTTCTGATGAAGATGAAGTTGTTTTACAAGAAGTTTTTAAAGAAGCCTTTACAGAAGAACCAATTCAAGGCTCCTCTGACATCCCAGTGACATCCCCTAAGCCACCAGTGAGCAGGAGAAGTCTGAAAAAATTTCTATCATTTAGCAAATGTCGTCATCCCAATTCTAGAATATCTACAAAAAATATTGAAAGAAACTCAACCCAGTGGAGAGAATCTAAGATGACAGAACCAAAAATAATTGTTTCTGAAGTTCATGTCCCTATCTTGAAATCCTCAACTGACACAGATGATTCTTATTGGGAGAAAAAGACACAATCTAGTGTAAGTGAGAAATATGACTAATAGTGTTGTAATTTTTTGGAGAAGTTAGAGAGTTTTACAAATGTGGTTCAAGCAATGTATTTTGGATAAGAAGGAAAAGGTACTAAACTTGATTTAGTGAGTCTCTCCTACCTCTGATGAGATTTGCAGTGAATGGAAAATGATTAACAGACAAAATTAGGAGCCTTAATTGAGGGAAAACACAGAAAATCATGTAAAGAGTCCTAAGTTACATAGAAGCACAAGAAAAACAGAAAATGGAAACCAGTGAAGAGAAATACAAGCTTATTATTTTAAATGATAGGTTTTATCCTTTCTTGTATGCTGGCTGGCAAATATTCAGTGTAAGTTTGGTGCACAGAAACTCCATGCCAGTTAACTTTACCAGAAAATGGGCTAAAGGAAGTAAAATGATGCATGCAGACTTAGCCTATCTGGGTTAGAATTCTGTCTCTGCCACTTACTAGCTGTGTGATGTTTGAGCAAGCTACTTAGCCAACTTTTTCCTTAAAACCTACTTTACCAACTTGTTGAAACACAGCAAGTTAGTCAAACTATGTTGAATATTCCTATGAATCAGCCTGTGATCCTGCAATCACTTTGACACAACTCCTATCCCTAGTTCCTTATCTCTCTAGTGATAGTCTGGGATCCACTGACTTCTTGTGTTGGCCCTTCTCAAAAAATCATATCAAAAATCATATGCATTTTGAGACTGCATATGATTTAGGATTTACTGGACTAACCCAGAAGCTGCAATGAACCAGAGAAAAGAAAACAGAGATACAACTCTGGTCAATTCAGGAGCTAACTCACTCTGCTCTTTACTGGGTAGCCATTTGAGATTTCATGACTAAACACAATGTGCCTTGTCTAAAATGATGGCTGTATAGAAAACTAAGGAAATGCTACAGTATATTTTGACTTAACTTATTATTAAACCTTACTTTGTGTAATACTCAACTGGTACTTTTCCAGGTAGAAGAAATGAGATCTTCTACAGAACCAATACATTTCATCATACACAGAATCATGAGTTCATCCTCATATAATGAAGACGATTTGCCTTCGTATTCCAGGTATAGTCAGTTAAAGCAATATGAGTTGGCTAAGAAAATAGAAATGTGTGCAATAAATATTATGTTTATGGGAAGAATGGGGCCCTTGAGTCAACCTATGAAGAAGCCAGTGTTTAGCCTTTCAATATTCCCCCCATCTCCCATTTCCCTGCTATGGTTACTTCCTGGATCTTCACATTCCATCTTCTCTCCCATTTCTACTTATCTGACTCTACTTCCTTCTCCTGAGACTTGCTTTTCAGTATAGTGATCCAATTAGAGTAGTTAGATTAGGTCTTTAATGTGTTAGGTTTTTGAACCTGGGAGACAAGCACTGGATAAAGAATAGTCCCTGTGCTAATGGCTTGCCCAGAGATTGTCCCACTTAATTTCCTTTAGGATCTAAATGCTCAACAGTGTGGCATTGACTGTCAAAGGAGTCTTAAGAATGAAGGAGAAGGTATAAGTTGGAGTATTCTGAGAAGAAATCTCAAAAGCAATGGAGTTTGATTTTAGCCTTTAAGGATGGATAAAATTTAGTTTAAAAGACCATCCATGTTGAGAAAGCCAATAGCAGCAAAGACTGGACTAGGCAGTATTTACAGAGGACAGGGAGGATCCAAGTGTACTCTAGACTTGATGTCTGATTAATGCTGTTTTCTAGAATGGCCAAAACACATCTAAAATTATTCTTGCATCTGTAAGAATTCACAAACTAGGAAGAGTAGCACTTTATATCATGGGAGATAGTGGGTATAGGGAGAAAAATTGACCTGTTTGTACCTACATTCTTTTCTACTTGGAACTGTGAAATTAAGGTTTTCTTTTTGACCTGTTACCATTTTAGGATACTTACTCTTGACACACTATTGACCCTATCTCCCTTCATGATTGTTTTAACATATAAGTTTAGTGATGTAGGCAGCCCTCAATTATTTCCATCAATGGAGAAGAGAAAGTGATATATATAAGACCAAATGAAAGTCAATACAGCAATCATTTTCACATGCTTGGAGAATCCAGAGATACAACCATTCCAGATTTGCTTCTATATGAATAATGACTTTGACATATTGTTCTTTTGCTTAACTAGTATTCCTTCATGTATTAAATCATAGAAAATTAAGTGTCTTTTACTTTTTATTTTTAGTAGTGATGATGATCGCCCCCCAGATCCAAGTGCCAAAATAACAGAAGGTTGGATTGATTTTTTTTTCCTAATTTAAACTAGATGGTATTTAAAAGGAGAATTTGTAAATTGCATTGATGAGTTTTCCTATTGTCAAAACTGAACTTAAGCCTAGGTTTTCCAGTAGGTTGACCTACTCTGGGGGAGTACTAGGTCAGTTAAGTAGTTAACATGAACCAACTAGTTTGCCTTTCCAAGGGTGATTTCATTAATCAATAATGATAGAGTATATGCTATGATTTTTTTTTGGTACCAAGGATTAAACTCAGGGTACTTGACCACTGAGCCACATCCCCAGCCCTATTCTCACTGGGTTGCTTAGCGCCTTGCCGTTGCTGAGGCTGGCTTTGGACTCATGATTCTCCTGTCTCAGCCTCCAAAGTGCTGGGATTACAGGTGTGAGCCACTGCGCCCGGCTTGGTATGATATTTTAAGTTCACATTTAACATACTCCTTTGAAAATAACCAGGAAATGAGAGTTTATCACACCAATATTTTATATGGGGACCCAACCCCACACTACTAAAATTTAATCATCTCCTTAAGAGTGTATGCTTAGTTTGTATAAGTAGCTTAGCCCTACTAAAATATATAAAAAATCATTTAAAGCTAAAGATTAAACCTGAATTTATTTGCTTACATTAAAATCTAACTAGGATGGACTCCACTTTATTTTTTATCACTGTTAGAATTCACTCATTAAAATATTTATGAGTTGAATGTTGGGTCCTCAGTTTGTTGAAACCTCAGCATCACTGTGGTTCTAACAAGGACAGCACTTGATGTAAGAGTGTTGTATTTACTGTAAGGATGGCCTTGAAACTCAAACCACATTACTAGCTTTGACCTTGACTATTTCAAGTATGCAACTTACTGAAGGATTTACTCAAAAAAGGTAGAAACGAGCCAGGTGCGGTGGCACATGCCTGTAATCCCAGCACTTTGGGAGGCTGAGACAGGAGAACCACAAGTTCAAAGCCAGCCTCAGCTATGGTGAGGTGCTAAGCAACTCAGTGAGACCCTGTCTCTAAATAAAACACAAAATAGGGCTGGGGATGTGGCTCAGTGGTCAAGTGTCCCTGAGTTCAATCCCCAGTAGAAATGACATTTATTAAAATATGAACCATGGAATCGCAGTATGTCGGAATTCCATGAACACATCATACTCTAAGGGGGTTGATATATCATGGTGTGTTTCCTACATTGTGGAATCAAGGGCTGCTGTGCCCAAAAGAAGTCATTAAGTACAACCAACTTCCTAGTTTTAGAGATGAAGAAAATGAGCTTCAGCATGAGGAGGCATGAGGAGGTGTTACCTAAGGTTATACAGTGAGAATGTAAATCCAAAATCTCCTAAACCTGACTCCAATATCAATATTTTCTTTAACTTCATTGTTTAAGTCATGCTTAGTTCCTATATCCTCTGGTAATACTGCATCTACAAAATTTATTCATTTATTCAGCAAATATTCACTGAAAACTTTCTTTGTGCTGGATACTGTTTCAAGTGCTGTGGTTGTGAATCAAATAAAAGTACTTACCCTCATGGGACTTACGATCTAACTTGGAAGTGTATGTGAAAGCAGGGAACACAAACACAAAATTTATATATAGGAATAAGTACTTCCAATTCTTACCTAGGACAAAATCCAGATCTCTTAGAATGACTTACAAGGTCTTGAAGATCTATACACCACTCTTCCTCTCCATGACCTCCCTGACCACCTCTCTTGATGATCCCTCTTAAATCACTCTATTCCAGCTACACCAACCTCAGACATGGGCCTGGGCACTTGCTAGGCTGTCTGCAATGTTCTTCTCCCAGATATCTGCACAGCTTACTCCTCACCTCCTTTAGATGTTCGCTCAAATATCATCTTCTAAGTGATAGCCTTTTCTGAGTACCCTCTTTAAAATTGAAATCTCACAGCCACCCCAACATTTCCTATCCTCTTTCCCTGTTTTAATTTTCTCCCTAGCACTTATACCATCTGAGAGACTGTATATTTTTATTATTTGTTTATCTATATCCCTTCTCTAGAATGCTAGCTCCATGACAGCAGGGATTTTGGTCTGTTCACTGTGTTTCCACATGCCTAGAAAAGAGACACATAGCAAGTACTCAGTGAATACTTGTAGAATCCCTGAATATATATGAAAGAAGATTAAGAATAAACATAAAGTGCAGAAACATGGCCTTAATGACAAGGAGTCAGACACAGAAAGATCTAGAAGAGGGTCCCAGGCACAGGATATAGTAAGTACAAAGATTATGCTTTTAAACTATATACAACCAAAGAGTTGAAGGGGCTCTTGGAAATCATCCACAGTTTAATCTCTCATTTTACAGATGAACAAAGAGGCCTGGAGTTTGAATAGTTATACAAGGATGCATAGCTAGTTGCAAAGACTGCCTCCTTTGGCACTCTAGCCTGTATTCCTTCTACCAAATCACACTCCATCTTTTCAGTATTGGAGGAAGGAGCCAAGACCTGTGCCCAGCATTCTAGAGGTCTAGCCTCTTCAAGTTTTTTGTTTGCCTAAGTTTTATGATTCTTTGATGGAAGTATTGAAATTACTTTTGTTCCAATAATTTATACATGTCTCAGAAATAAATGTTTCCTAATACTGTGTTTTCATCACAGAAAGTCTTGCAGATCTAGATCCAGAAAGGTCAGGCAGTGTTAAGGT
>PVHX01029821.1:0-16495 GCA_004024805.1 Geosciurus inauris | reverse complement strand
TCCAAGATCTGCTAACCTTCACAGAGATGGAAGGACTCATACTGAAGAGAGGCTAAATGTAAACAGTGTCATGAGGCCTTCACTTGCTACAGTTACATTTTTAAAAACATTAAGCAACTCATACTGGAAAGAAGCCCTATTAGTGAAAAAAAAAGTGAAATGCCTTCAGAAAACCTTATTAAATGCAAAAAAAGAAAAATATTCTCAGTCACCTTTAATGACATGAAAGAACGCATAAGAAAGTTGTTGAGTGTTATATATATAAAACACTGCTCTCCAGTGCAGGTACTTATTCCAAACCAAATATACACAACTAGTAAAAAAGTACAATGATTAATATACAGAACAATCTGATAATTTATATCAGATTGTTTAATGTAAAAGCAGAGTGGGATAAATGGAAAGGTGGCATGTGTCTTAGAAATAATTGAATATCCCCAAGATGTCACCTTGTCCAAATAACAGCCTTACAAAGTATTATAAGTCTCAAAAACAGTCTCGTTAATAGTAGAAACTACTTTACCAAACCTCTTAGTAACAATGAATGTCCAACAATTATTAGACACTCTGAACAGCAGACCATTCACTTACATGATGTAGTCATGTCACACATACCCATGTTCTGACCAAGGACACTTTGGTCAAGGATGGGCCTCATGTGCACTGCCTGTCTGTTGTAAAAGAGATCCCTCATGCCTGTAGTGAAGTTGGTGTAAACAAAGCTAAGGCAGGAGCAATTCCAGGGTGTGGAAAAGCAGCAGGTTTGCAGCTCAGAACCCTTAGCAATCTGACACAGTCTGGGTGTGAAATGGGACACTCCATACACATCTGTAAGCATGCTGTCTGCACAGTGATGCAGCCACCAAAAAGGTTATCTGCCAGAACGTGTTCCTGCCACTGACACACAACTATATAAAGGACTTAAAAGATGTGCCATTCTGAGCAGCACAGTATCAGATTTTATAATAGACCATGAGAAAGGCCTCAGTGGGCTGCCCTTTATGGCATGAAAAGATGAGGAGTGACAGCAGGTGTTGTAGAGACAGATCACAATGACGGACTAGGCAAACTGGAATCTACGTGGCAAAAGGCACAGTGTCCTACTCTGCAGACAAAAGTCCATTTATCATACATTCACATGTGAAAGACTAAAATAGTTTTCTGAAGCCTGCAGGACATTTAAAGTAATTTTACTGATCTATTTATGTTGAGGCAAATTAAAAAAAAAAAAACAACAAAAAAACCTAGCAGCACAAAAATCGAGGGACATGAAGCCAGTGAGGCACATGCACAGCACATGTGGTATTTGGAGACAGGGTCTTGTATGTTGCTCAGGGCCCCACAAGTTGCTAAGTCTAGCTTTTACACTTGAGGTCCTTCTGCCTTAGCCTCCCAGTTGTTGGGATTGCAGGCCAGCTCCACTACACCCAGTGAAAATCTATTTTAATAGAAGAATAAACCAAACAATACTATAAAGGTGATAAGCAGTAAAGAAAAAGGCCAACACTGACACCAAGATGACACAAGGAGAGCCTGTAGCCATTGTGGTCCTGCCAAAAACAGAACAGCACTGAGTCCAGAGAGACTCACATAAACACAGTGGGCTGGTTTTTGAAGAAAAGTCATTTATGTCCAAGATGACTATGGCTCTAGGAAGAAGGAGCATTTCAGAGGCACAGCCTCCCCAGAAGAGGGAATACAGAAGCAGACAAATCAGAATAAGAATGTCATTGTGCCCAAAAGTCCTGAAAGCTTCTCAAAAGTCCCATAAAGAAGTCATGAAGAAGGTGGGGAGTAGCAGGCATGGCATGGCCTTCACTCATCCTTCAGACAGCCCCTCTCTGGTGCAGAACAGCAGCCTGACCTCCCAGTGTGAGACTCTGGTCAATGGATTCAGAGTGCACATATCACAATTTATCCAAGTTTGGCCAATTTTATATTAAAATCATCACAGAACTATCATAATGCCTTAAAAAAAAAAACTCATTCTTCAAATCCAAAATCATACACTATAAAAAAAATCAGTAGAAATTTTTAAAAGGATTTAAATAAACAAGCAGCCTACATATAGCAAAAAAAAAAAGAGGAAATTACTGTTTACCTTCACAACCATCACTTAAAATCTAAAAAAGAAAAATGCAGGGAGAATTTATTTTAGAAATTAGGTTTCAAAAATATCCATATTGAATAGGCAGAGGCAGGTCGATTGCAAGGTCAATGCCGGCCTATTTAAAAAAATAGTGCACCATGATCAAGTGGGGATCATCCTGGGGATGCTGGTTTTTTCAACATATGGAAATCAATAAACAATCCATCACATCAATAGACTTAAAGATAAGAATCATGTAAATATATCAATTGATGCAGAGAAAACATTTGACAAAATAAACACCTTTTTATGTTCAAAACACAAGAAAATCTTGGGATAGTAGGAACATCCCTCAACATCATAAAAGCTATCTATGCTAACCCCAGGCAAATATCATCCTAAATCAAGAAAAATTGAAAGTATTTTCTCAAAAATGGGAACAAGACAGGAATGCTCTTTCACCACTTCTATTTAACATAGTCTTTGAAACTGTAGCCAGAGCAATTAGACAGATAAAAGAAATTAAAGGGATATGAATAGGAAAAAAGGAATTCAAACTATTACTATTTGCTGATGATATGTATCTCTATTTAGAGGATGCAAAAAATTGCACCAGAAAACTTCTAGAATTAATAAATGAATTCACCAAAGCAGCAGGATATAAAATCAACACCCATAAATCAAATGCATTTCTATACACCAGTGATGAATCATTAGAAGAGAAATTAGGAAAACTACCCCATTAAAAATAGCCTCAAAAAATAAAATACTTGGGAATCAATTTAAGAAAGAGATTGAAGAAAATCTTAGAAAATGGAAAGATCTATATTCTTGGATAGACAGAATCAATATGGTCAAAATGGCCATACTACAGATTCAATGTCCTTTCCTTTTAAAAATAGAAAAAGCAATTATGAAATTTATTTGAAAAATAAGAGATCTAGAATAGCCCAAACAACCCTTAGCAAGAAGTGTGAACCAGGAGGTGTCACAAGACTCAACCTTAAAGTATACTACAAAGCTATTGTAACAAAAATGGCATGGTACCAGCACCAAAAATGACATAAGTAGACCAATGGTACAGAGCAGAAGACACAGGGACAAACCAAATAAGTACAGTTATCTCATATTAGACAAAGGTGTCCAAAACATACATTGGAGAAAAGATAGCCTCTTCAACAAATGGTGCTGGGAAAACTGGAAATCCATATGCAGCAAAATGAAACTAAACCCTATCTTTCATCATGCAGAAAACTCAACTCAAACTGGATCAAGGACCTACAATTAGAGAAGAGATCTTGCACCTAATAGAGGAAAAATTAAACCCAAACTTTCATCACGTCAGATTAGGCCCTAGTCCCTAAGCAAAACTCCTCAAGTGTAAAAAATAAAATCAAGAATCAAGAAATTGGATAGATTCAAACTAAAAAGCTTCTTAGGAAAAGAAATAATCAATGAGGTGAAGAGAGAGCCTACATTTTGGGAGCAAATTTTTGCCACACGCATGTCACACAGACCAATAATCTCTAGGATATATTAAAAAACTCAAAAAACATAACACCACCCCCCCCCCAACCCAGTCAATACATGGGCTAAAGAGCTGAACAGACATTTCTCAGAAAATGTACAATCGGTCAACAAATATACAAAAAAAAAAAATGCAAAAAAACCACTTTCAACTCCTCTAGTAATTAGAGAAAAGCAAATCAAAACTACTCTAAGGGGCTGGGGCTGTAGCTCAGTGGTAGAGCGTTTGCCTAGCATGCGTGAGTCACTGGGTTCGATCCTCAGCACCACGTATAAATAATAAATGAATAAAATAAAGATTCATCAACATCTAAAAAATATTTTTAAAAAACTAAGATTTCATCTCATGCCAGTCAGAATGGCAGTGATCAAGAATGAAAACAGCAATAAGTGTTGGTGAGAATGTGGGGGAAAATGCACATTCATACATTGCTGGTGGGACTGTGAATTGGTGCAACCACTCTGGAAAGTAGTATGGAGATTCCTTAGAAAGCCTGGAATGGAACCACTACTTGACCCAGCTATCTCACTCCTTGGTCTATACCCTAAAGGACTTAAAAACAGCATACTACAGCAACACAGCCACTTCAATGTTTATAGCAGCTCAACTCACAATTGCTAAACTGTGGAACCAACCTAGATGCCCTTCAATGCATGAATGGATAAGGAAACTGTGGTATATATACACAATGGAATATTACTCAGCAATAAAAGAAATTATGGCATTTTCAGGTAAATGGATGGAGTTGGAGAACATCATACTAAACAAAATAAGCCAATCCCAAGAAACCAAAGGCTGAATGTTCTCTAATGTAAGTGGATGCTGATTCATAATGGGGTCAGGGCATGGGAAGAATGCAGGAACTTTTGTCAAAGGGGAGGAAAGGGGAGGGAGGGAAAGGGAGTTGGGAAAAATGGTGGAATGAGAAGGACATCACTGCCCTAGGTACATGTATGACTGCACGTGGTGTGACTCTACATCAGGTACAACCAAAGAAATCAAAACCTATGCCTCATTGTGTACAATGAAGCAAAATACATTCTGCTGTCATGTATACCTAATTAGAACAAATAAATTTTTTAAAAAGCCACTCACATTGAGGAGGCTAAGGCAGAGGATTGCAAGTTCAATGCCAGCCTCATTAACTTAGTGAGACCCTAAGCAATTCGGCAAAAGTCTGTCTCAAAATTAAAAAAAAAAAATTAAAAATGGCATTGGGGGATGTGGCTCAATGGTTAAGCGCCCATGGGTTCACTCCACAGCATCCTCCCACAAAATAAAACCACTCAGGAATACTGAGGAAGTAAGGAAGCCCATGCAGGTCAGGAGAAGTTCTTTCAGAGAGGAACAAGACCCACATGCTCAGCAATGCTTGCTGTCCAGACTTGGTGCTGCAGAGTGAGGGTGCATCAGTTTTAAACAGCACCGGTGTGTTAAAGCAACAGCACCAGCACAACTACCCACAGAAACCAGAGGAGCTGAGTTCTTGGTGTTTTTACTGTTCTTTCCTAGCTCCTGGTACAGCAGGAAATGAGAGAAAGACACTGAGATCTAGAAGCCACTGTTTATTAATGGCACCAGAGCCCAGAGAAATAATTCCAAAAGCCTGACCCCTAAGAACATTAGGGCTTTTCTTTTTTATATATGCAAGTTTGGTGGACATCAAGATGAGGGAGTTGGTGCAATCTACTGGAGGGTGCATTTTATATTCCTTATGGGGCACAAGGTCGTCCACAGCCTAGGGACTCTGTGCAAAGGGCTCATAGACTTTGCTGCACTAAGCCTGAGGAGGACTGTTCTGTTCCTGCTACTGTATTGGCTGCTTCTTCTCCTGAGGTTCTCTCGTTGCAGGTGCCTGCAACTGCCCCAAGCCTCCATGGTGAAGCAGATCTTCTGTGTGTCACCCTGCACAACCACAGCAGGGTGGTCAGCTCTTAAACTGCTACAAGTTTCCATTGTGTCCTATCTCAGTGGCATTCAGGAAAATCTATCCAATAAACTAAATTCAAGCTAATTTACTACAAATAGCACAAACAATGCAGTCTCTAAGCAAATGCATGAAGCCTTCAACAACAACAACAACAACAAAACAGCACCACAGGAGAGAGGGGAAAAACACATTTCCACTCACTTTTTGACAACAAAATGTACAGAGAATACTAAAAACAGAAAACCATGGCTCATTAATGGAAAATAATTGACTTGAGATTGATCAATCCTGTAAAAAATCAGACTCCATAAACCTTTGTGAGGTTTTCTTTCTTTCTTTTTGCACCAGGGATTGAACCCAGTGTGTGTAACCACTGAGTGTCATCCACAGCCTCTTTTAAATTCTAGTTATTTATTTTTCTTTTGAGATAGGATCTCTCTAAGTTGTTTAGGGCCTCACTAAGATGCTAAGGCTGTTGTTGAACTTGCGATCCTCTTGCCTAAGTCTCCAGAGCCCCTGGGATTACAGGTGTGTGCCACCGTGCACTCCCTAGGTTAACCTTTCAGTTAACTGTCATGAAGTTTTCATATACACACACTTGAAACAAAATCAAAATATTCCAGGCAGAGACATACAGAACTGCCCAGGACCATGAAGAATCCACAGGTACCCGAGGAGACATCAGGACAACTCTGTCATGACTGCCATCTCATAGCAGAGCAGCAGACAGAAGGGCTTTGCTGGCCTTCAGCCAATGACAAAGCACAGAGCCTTCTCAGGGTCACAGTAATACACCCCAGGACAGGCCACATTCTGAGCCATAAATCACACCCTGATAAATGTGCAATGCCAGTTAGATCCAAATTATGCTCAAAGAACATAAAAGTTCAAACAAAAATCAGATCAGAAATTTCTGGAAACCCTCCAGGCAACAGGGGTATATAGGAGACCTGGTCATGTAAGTGTGGTTATATGGAGTGCTGTCAGGCTGAGCAGGCAGGAACACTCTGCTCTCTCTGGTCTTGGAACACCAAGACATGGCCCCAGCCCCTTGCCAACTGATGTGTCCGGAGACTTCTCTCTCCTTAGCCCTGGCTCTTTACCAATTGATATGTCCAGCCAGATTTCTCTTCCTCTGACCTTGGCTCCTTGCCAGTGGGCCCAGCTTCTTGCCAGCTTCCTCTTGTCCTGGATGGGATGTGTTCTGTAACTGACCTTGCACTTTTAACAATGAGCTTTATGCATGTACACCATTATCATTCCTCTTGGCTTTGTACCATTAAAAAGAATATAAAAGGGCCTGGAAAAATAAAGTGTTAGATCATTAAGAATAAAGCAGCTATCTTTATATTCATTCCATTCGCAACAAGGGTGAAGCTCAGAGCTCTAAGTAGACACAGGTGGTGGAGTGGACTCAAGAGAAAAGGTGACCATTTTGAGGAAAATGAAATGGAAAAGTGCACCATCAAATCTGTGGAAAGTCGACAGATGGTGCTCTGGGAGTATCTGAGGCATCCAACGCACATTTCAGAAAAGAAGAGCTAAAAGCAATCATTTAACTCTCCACTTAAACCAGAGAAAGAAGAGCAAGGTAAACATAAATTAAGCACAGGAAAGTAACAGAAAGGGTGTTAATGAAACCAAAATCAGGACATCAGGAGTCTGTAAAACCAAGTTCTTCATGAGCATCAGCATCACTGATAAACTGATATGAGACTAAGAAACAGAACAGGGCTGGGTTTGGGCTCAGTGGTGATGCCCTCTCCTTGTGTGTGAGTCAGTGGGTGCAGTCCTCACCACCACATAAATATAAAAAAATAAAATAAAGGTATATAACTACAATGACATTGAAGAAAAAAGAAAACAGGACAGAGAACCTACCAACAGAATTAAAAGTGCCATTGCTACCGACCCATGGCCACTTAAAGAATACCATGAACATGTGCCTGACACAAATTAGATAACTAAGAGGAACTGGACCAATTCTTTGAGAGAGACAATCTCCTACAACTCATAGACAAGGGGAAATACACAAAAGAGATGAGCCCATGCCTACTGAAGAAACTGACTCAATAGCTACTTACTACCAAAAAAGGAAAGGCAAGGCTGACATCTCCAACAGGCTTCCCCAAGACACTTTGGATGCCACCAGTCTTCCACATTCTTTTCCAGAATGCAGAAGCCAAGTAAACACCTCCTGACTCGTTCTGAGGCACATATTATCATATTATCCAAATTAAATAGATACGATAACAAAACTATGAATTACTCTTCATGATCATAAATGCAAAATTCCTCAACAAATATTACTTAAGTGAATCCAAAAATAAAATTAAAAAAAGGAATTACACACCATGGCCAAGATGAAATTATCACACCTATAAAAGGCTATTAAAATTTAAAAACCAATTAACATTACCCACCACAACAAAAAGCTAAACAATCAATAAAATGATTACATCAATACTTTTAAAAAAAGCAAGATTAATGAAAAAAGCACTCACTCAGAAAAACACCAATGTCTTTACAGAGACAGCTTGATCCTCTGCTCTACATAGAACACACCAAAGAGTCATGGAGGTCAGCGAGTTGATGCCAGTGTTGGCACAGTGACATACAGGACTGTCATCACACGGCTGACACAAGCAAGCTGGCATGGAGGCCACTTCTGTGGTTCCTGCCACTTGGAGGGTAGCAGGAGGGTCACAGCTTGGAGATCAGCCTGGGCAGTGTTGCAAGACTCTGTCTCCAAATAAGAAATTAAAATAAAAGTGACTGGAATGTAGCTCAAGAGTAGAGTGCCCCTGAGTTCAACAACCAGCACCAGAACCAAAAACACACATTGCTTATATAGTACCAATTAAAAAAAAATACTCATCTATAAATCTGACAAAGGTTCATCACAAAAACTGCAAACATCTCATCAGAACATCAAAGACAAGTAAATATGTGGAGATATTTTATGTTCACAGAGAGGAATCCTCAGTGTTATCATCAATTCTTACCAATTTCAGTTATGGATCCAATAAATTCCCAATAAAAAATCTTTTAAGCCATGTTTTCAGTAATGAAAGGCCCAGCACAACCAGCACAGTAATGAACACTAAATTCAAAGAATGGACACTACCTAGGTGAAGAGCTACTAGGTGGCTGCAATCATCAAGACAGGGTGATATTTGGCACACTCATATAAATATATTCAACTGATCTTTGACAAAAGAGCAAAGAAAAACCAACGAAAAACATACTTTCTGGGAAAATGTTGCCGAAGCACCGGGACATTCACATGCAAAGAAATCAAACACACCGACTTCACATTCTTCAAGTAGGACACAGGGCTGGGGCTGCAGGTCTAGCACAGCATCTGCCTGGCACAGAGGAGGCCCTGGGTTCACTTCCCAGCACCAAAAAATTAACTATGCATCATAATACTAAATGCGAAATTTAGGTCTTCACGAAAATAACACAGGAGTACTTACAGACAAATCTGAGTTTGACATCAAAAATATTATCTGTGAGTAAAAACTGGTATATAGAACTTTATCAAAATGAATTTTCTGTTTTTCAAAAGGTACACTTAACAGCACGGAAGGATGTCAAAACAGGAGTCAGCAAGAACTCTTTCCTTGCTGATGCAAATGGATGGAAGAACAGCCTCTCTGGAAAGTAGTCTCTTCTGTTCTTACAAAGGAAACATGGTGCACTCTACAATCATGTCGCCACACTCCCAGCTGTCTACCCAAATGAGCTGATAATTATGTGCACAGAAAACCTCACAGCAGTGACTACAGCAGCTGTACTGAGAACTGCCCAAAGCTAGAAATAAAAAAGACACACTTTTTTTTTTTGGTGCTGGGGATTGAACTCAGGGGCACTCGACCACTGAGTCACACCCCCAGCCCTATTTTGTCTTCTATGTAGAGACAGGGTATCAGTGAGTTGCTTAGCACCTTGCTGTTGTTGAGGCTGGTTTGAACTCACGATTCTCCTGAAAGACACACATTTCAATAGCTGAAAAACTATGGACAAACCGTGGTGTACTACCACCAAAGAACATCACGCAGAAAATGAGCTCTGCAGTCTGAGAACATATAGCACCCTTAAATACAGACAAGCACACACAGAAGCCAGTCTGAGATGCCAAGTGCAGTAAGACTCCAAGTCAACAAGGTTCTGGAAAAGGCAACATTAGAGAGGCACTAGCAGGACCAGTAGGTTCAAGGGACTTAGAAAGCAGAGGGAACAGGGGAGGGGGAGGAGTGGAGCACAGAATTCTCAGGGCAGGGAAGCTCTTCTGCATGACATCATCACATAGAATACATGACACATGTCACACCACACAGAGGAGGAACCTTATGGTGAAGTAAGGACTTCAGCTGATGATCACCAGTTGCTTTATCCACTCTCATTATTAAATGTAGGCTGCTGGTTCAGTAACTAAGAAGCACACCACACCAATGCAAGATGCTAAAAATGGTGGAGAGTATAAGCCAGAGAGGGGCGTGTTTGATTGGATTCAGAGATGCTGATGATCAAGAGGCTTCTGGGGTGTCAATGAAGGTGCACCTAGGAGGGACGCAGAAGTGAAGTGGACCCTCCCCAAGCACAGGCTGCAGCAACCACGGAATAAAGGCTGGAAGAACATGGAAGCAGCAGCAGATGCCAGCTCCTTCCTTCTCAAATGGGATCTCAATTGCTGCTGCAATTCCTGAGGATTCAGACTCTCCCTTCTTTACTCTCCCAAAGTGGACTCTGTCAGTAATTCTCCAGGGAGTTTCCAGAAACCTTGGGTCTCAGATTAGGGCAGCACCGTTGATCCCTCATTCTGAGGCTTCAGCCTCCTGGATTGCACGGCTACTGCTTTCCAGATCTCCAGCCTGCAGACAGCCATTGTGGACTATCCAGCTTCTGGGTAAGTAAGCCAGTCTAATAAATCCCCTTTTTATACTCATACTTCCTGTTGATTCTGTTTTGCTAGAGAACCTTGACTTATATACTATGTAAGCCTAAAATTGTTCTGAAAGATAAAGTTCATTTAATAAAGAAGTAAATAAACTGCCACCCCATGGAAGTTTCACAAATGTACACATAAGAAAAAATATACATACTAATTACCTTTTCCATAACAGTGAAAGAATAAAGGAAAGAGTTATAGATACAAATTTCAAA
This sequence comes from Geosciurus inauris, assembly GCA_004024805.1. NCBI lineage: Eukaryota > Metazoa > Chordata > Mammalia > Rodentia > Sciuridae > Geosciurus > Geosciurus inauris. The sequence goes on along the minus strand of PVHX01029821.1, from coordinate 5,779 downwards.
ACTATGGAGAAAAGCAAGGAAACTGATTTTCAATACCATTTCCATCTAGAGACAAATGGGTTATATGTCTTTAAAAGTCATCCCAACTGATGGATGTGGTGGTGTGCACCTGTGATTTCAGCAGCTAGGGAGGTTGAGGCAGGAAGATGGGAAGTTTGAGGCCAGACTCAGCAACTTAGCAAGACCCTCAATATTTAGTCACACTCAGTCTTCATCAAAAAAAGAGGGGCACTGAGACTGGAGCTGAGTGGTAGAGCTCTTGCAGGCATGTGTGAGGCACTGGGCATGAACCTCATCACTACAAAAAATAAACAAAATAAAAATCTTCTGTCCATGTACAACCACAAAAAAAACTAAAAATAAATAAATAAAAAATAAATAAATAGGGTGGGGGATGTGCTCAGTGGTCAAATACCTCTGGATTAATCCCCAGTAACACAGACTCATCTCCAAAATGCTGCTCACAAAGTTGAAAGCTAGTTTTGTAGGATAACATAAGCATTAGAAAATCCCTGGCTTCAATCCCCAGCACTAAATAAATAAGTAAATAAATAAATCTATAAAATTAATTTTCTTGGGGTGATGATTCGCTCTGTACTAGAGCACTTGCCAAGCATACTTGAGGCCCTGGGTACAATTAGAAGGATCCTTCAGTCCCTTTCTTTACTGTAGCCCACCAATCTGATGCTCCAACCAATGCAATTGGTTATGTATTAATATATAACTTTTTTATTCCGACTATACAAGTTCATGTAGGCCAGGCACAATGGCACACAGGTGTAATCCTATCAGCTCAAGAGGCTGATACAGGAGAACTGCCAAATCCAAAGCCCCGTGGACGAGCCTCCCCCATACTGCCATGGCCACCCGTCCCCTCAATCTCCTGGCACCCCACCTCGCACCACAGAGCCCACCTCTCCCACACCCATATCGCAGCCATCCGCCTCCACTTTTAGACCCCCTGTCACTCAGTCCTGTTCTCACAACTCAGAGATAATCGCCCCTCTGAGAGAGGTTGCAGGAACTGAAGGCATCATTCGCATTCATGTTCCCTTTTCTCTTGCTGATCTCTCTCAAATAGAGAAAAAACTTGGCTCATATACTTCCAACCCAACCTCATACATTAAGGAATTTCAATACCTCCTCCAGGCCTATAATCTCACCTTCCATGACATCTACACCATCCTCGCCAATACTCTTCTCCCTGAAGAGCGCAGGCGCGTATGGGAACACGCTCGCACTTTCGCAGATGAGGTACACCAGACCACGCCTGCGCACCCCTTTGGGGCTCAGGCGGTCCCAGAAACGGATCCAAATTGGGATTATAATACTAATCAGGGTATCGCAGCTCGGGACCAGTTTTCCACCTGCCTTCTTTCTGGCCTACGCAGAGCTGCCCAAAAGGGTATTAATTATGAAAAACTTCAAGAGATTATTCAGGACAAAGATGAAAACCCCTCCTCCTTCTTAGACCGCTTAACTAAGGCCTTATTACAATATACTAATCTGGATCCTGAAACCCCTGATGGCCGACAGCTCCTCATGACTTACTTTTTCTCCCAAAGTTATCCAGACATCAAAATGAAACTAAAAAAACTTGAAAGAGGCCCTCTGACCCCCCAAGCAGAAGTCCTAGCTACGGCTTTTAAGGTTTATCATGGCCGTGAGGAACGCTCTAGGAAACAAAAATATCAGATGTTAGCCCAGGCCCTGCGAGTCCCACAGACCCCCCAATATAAGACACCCAAGGTGAAGTCTGTCAAGGGGGTGCCACCTGGGCCATGCTTCTGATGTAGAATTGAGGGACACTGGGTCCGTTTATGTCCCAATCCTCGACCGCCTTCCAGGCCCTGTCCAAAATGCCGCCAAATGGGCCATTGGGGTTTTGATTGCCCGGCTAGCCAGAGAGCTGGCCGTACAACCTCGACCTCGAGCCTCCTGGGACTGGCTACTGCGGACTGACGGGACCCTAAGGCTTCCCTCCCAATGGCTTGGATAGAGCAACGGGAGCCCAGGGTAACCCTTTCAATTGACGGACGCCCCATCACCTTCTTATTGGACACAGGAGCCACATTTTCAGTGCTCCAAGAATTCTGGGGACTCGTACAGCCATCTAGTTCTTCCATAGTCGGGGTGGGAGGACTAACCTTACGCCCACATATCACTCCGCCCTTCACATGTTCACTGGAAGGCCATCTTTTTACCCACCAGTTCCTAGTGATGCCTCAATGTCCCGTTCCACTTGTTGGCAGAGATATTCTCACCAAGTTTCAAGCTACAATTACCCTGCACCCTCCCCTGCCAGCTACAATCCTTCTGGACCTATCTCCGGCCACACATAGCTCATCTACTATAGAGAACTCCCATATCCAGGAATGTTACTCCAATTACACCCTCCGGACCCTTAATTCTCAAATTGACCCGGCTATCTGGGATATCACAACTCCCTCATTGGCACACTGCGAGCCTGCCCATATCCGCCGTAAAGATCCCCAAACTTTCCCAAATCAGTCCCAATATTCTCTTCCTAAATCCAGCCTCCTGGGACTCCTCCCCATTATCTCAACTCTCCTTAAAAAGGGACTTCTCCGCCCCGCTATCTCTCCTTATAATACTCCTATTTTAGCCGTAAAGAAACGTGATGGTTCCTTCTGCCTCGTACAAGACTTGCGCCTCATTAATTCCGCAGTTCTTCCAATTCACCCAGTGGTTCCTAACCCCTATACCATCCTCTCCCTCATTCCCTTCGGGTCGACTCATTTCTCAGTAATTGATCTTAAAGACGCATTCTTCACTATCCCCCTCCATCCTGACTCGCAGGACCTCTTTGCCTTTACCTGGACTGACCCAATAACCCAACAGACCACCCAGCTGACCTGGACAGTCCTTCCCCAGGGATTCCAAGACAGCCCCCATTTATTCGGCCAAGCTTTATCCACTGACCTCCAACGTCCCCTTCTTCCTAATTCTACACTCCTTCAATATGTGGATGATATACTCTTGTGTAGCCCCTCCCTCCAAACCTCTCTCTGTGACACTGTTGCGCTTCTGAACTTCTTAGCTTCTAAGGGTTATCGAGCCACCAGGAAAAAGGCCCAATTATGCAAACTTCAGGTCACATACTTGGGAGTAGAAATCTCCCATGGCTTAAAGGCTATCACCTGTGACAGAAAACACCTTATCCGAGAGATTCCCATACCTAGAACCAAAGAGGAGGTCCTTTCTTTCCTAGGCCTTGTGGGTTACTTTAGAACTTGGATCCCCAACTTTTCTCTCTTAGCCCGGCCCTTATATGACATAGCAAAGGGAAATTCAAATGAGCTTTCACCCTCATCCATAGCTCCCTTCTTTCACGCCCTACAAAAGGCACTTCTTGAGGCCCCTGCCCTCCACCTCCCTAACCTGGATCAGGCGTCATGCTGGATACGCTATTGTCTCCCATTAAGAGGTTATTGAGGCTGCTCCCTTCCCCCCAACACCACTAACCAACAGGCAGAACTGGTAGCCGCCACCCAAGCACTCACTCTCGCGGCTGACTCCACTTTAAATTTGTACCTTGATTCCAAATATGTATATCATATCATTATCTCCCATTCTGCCATCTGGAGGGAGCGTGGCCTACTCAATACCAAAGGCTCTACTATTGTTAATGCAGGTCTCATCACACGACTCCTTGAATCTTCCTTATTGCCAAAAGGAGTTGGAATAATTCATTGTAAGGCACACCAAGCTGACTTTTCTCCCATAACAGTGGGGAATAACAAGGCAGACGCAGCAGCCCAAAAGGCAGCTCTCATTCCATTTGATCAACATCCAAATAAAGCGATCCTCCTGGTGCAGCCCGAGGAAAAAACTAAGCAACCTGCCCTCAGAGATCTCATTTCCTACTTTCATTCCATCTTCCACACAAGCCCTCAAACACTTAAACTTTTCCTTCACCCCAGAGGACATTCAATATTTAAAAGCTCTGACCCAATCCTGTGTTATTTGCAGAAAAACTAACCCTAACACACCCCTTTGCCCGGGACCGTTCCCAACCCACCAAATCCGAGGTCACTTCCCCGCTAGCGACTGGCAACTAGACTTTACTCATATGCCCCGAGTCCGCCGACACACACACTTACTAACCAGGATAGATACATTTTCTGGTTGGGTTGAGGCTTTCCCGACCTCTAATAAAAAAGCCACCACAGTCTCCAAAGTCATCTTACAAGAGATCATCCCTTGTTTTGGGGTTCCTTCAACCCTCCAATCTGACAACGGGCCTGAATTCATCTCCCAAATAACCCAACGCATCTCCACCTTCCTCAACATCCCCTGAAAGTTCCACATCCCATACTATCCCCAATCTTCAGGGAAGATTGAACGAACTAACTGCACCCTTAAGGACATTCTCACTAAACTAACCCTGGAAACTCACCTGGACTGGACACAGGTGCTTCCCCTTGCCCTTTTCCGCCTGCGTGCCCTTCCCCGAAAGCCCTCTAACTTATCCCCTTTTGAAGTTCTCTATGGTCGCCCCCGTTTCCCCTGGAATTACTCTCCAAGATTCACCTCTTCCTCCAGGACTTTCTGGTCCCCTCTTATCCCTTCTACGTGCTGAAATATGGAAACTCCAGGACACCCTACTCCCAGACCCTCAGGCTAATACTCTATTTCATCCCGTCACCCCAGGGGACTGGGTATTCTTTAAACTTCCCCAATCTTCCCCTCCCACTGTGCTTAATCCTAGATGGCGGGACCGGCTTAGGTTATTTTATCCACTCCCATGGCTGCTCAGCTGGAGACTGACGGAACTCTCACTCCCCGGATTCATGTTTCCAGGTTAAAACCAGCCTCTCCTCCCTTGGTGGACCCGCCTCCCATAACCGAAGAAGACCCAAACTACTCGGTCCAGTCGAGCGACGAAGACCCCCTCAAACTCCAGCTCACCAAACAAATTTCTTAATACTATGCTTCCCCTTCACCTTTTCCTTCTTTCTAGCTCACCAGTTTCTACCTCTTCCTCTTTCCCTTTGTATGTCTGGCGCTTTAAAGTTCGGGAAACATTTAGCACAGGTCAGACCCAAATCACCTCACTCATTGGCGCTGCGGATTGCTCGCCACAGGGATGCCAATCCCCGGTCACCATCCCTCTCAACTCCACCCACATTTCTCAAGCCCTCAGACCCTACCTTTGTTTTACTTACAATCAGACAAAGGACTTTTGTAGAAACCAATGGGTTGAAACTTATGGAGGATGCCCATACTGGTCCTGCAGAATCCACGACGCTTACAATGGCCAGTTAGGCATGGGAAATTTTAAATATAACATTCAAACACAGGGATTTTCTTTCACAGTCCTGGACCCCTGGCATCACCGGTGGACAAAGCCAGTGATCGGCAAATTTTATTGAATGGATGGTCCTCTCACCATCGGGACAACTAAGCATCTCCCGAGAATATGATCCCCTCAAAGCCTCTGCCAAAGTCTTTAAAACCAATCAGGAAATACAACAGGCAGAAGTCCAATTGGCTCAGGACATTTCACTCACGGAAACAAACTCTCAACTTCCTAAAACCTGGAAGCAAATCTTACATGAGACTTTATCCCTGCTAAATCAGACTGTCAGCCCTGATGATACCAAAGACTGTTTTCTCTGCGCATCTCTGTCTAGGCCCCTCTTAGCGGCAGTGCCTTTTAACATCTCCCACTATAATTTTTCTAACACAGGCATTCTCCTGACTGTCAAACTCAATGTTCCACTATGGGAAGTCTCCCCAGAGGGCAACTTCTCAA
>PVHX01029820.1:0-16496 GCA_004024805.1 Geosciurus inauris | reverse complement strand
TCAATCCCACACTTTAGCTTCCTTCAGCTCTCAGTCCCAACATGTGCCACTTACGTTTGCTGTGAAAGAGATTTTGAACCTTTGCTTTGAAACAAGATAGACATATCCCTTCCATTATTTGCCCCAAAGATAGGCATTTTCCAAGGGGAGGCCACAGAGGTCAAGGTATAATCCAAGAACAGATTTTCAGTTGTGAGATGGGTAGGACTTAAATTGCAATAGGAGTTCATTGTCCCCCACAAAGCCCTCCATCTTGACCAGCCCTATGTGGCCCTTGGTCTGCATCGCTGACTAAGATCCTGCTTTCTGCATTCCTATCCACTTCCCTTCACCCTTCACCCAACTCTCCACACAGTAACATACAAGAACAGAAGCAGAATGTTTTTCCAAAGAACATGACTCTTAGGATTCTGCTGATGGAGGTCGATGAACTCACTTCAGTAAGTTCCACTGACTGTTTACCTGTGAGTGCCCCTGAAAAAGCAGGTTGGTGGGCAGGGGGATTAGAGGTTGTGGAGATGCTGTCAGAAAATGCATGCCTGGCTAACAATAGCTCTGACCCTTAAGTCTCCCAGTTGGTCCTACATGTACACTGTCAGCCCCACAAAAGTCCCAATTTTGACCTCCATGAAGAATGACATTGGTATTATTTCTGGGATGGGAGTATCTGCTTTTCATCTTGAACCAGGTCTCACTAGAGGAAGACCTCACCCAGGAGAATATTAGCTGTTTCAGGTCCATTATCAGCTCATGATTTATCCACCTAAGAAATTTCCCAGGTCTTGTTTCTCCCTGTCCTATCCTACTCCATTGGCCCTTGCGCATGATAAGAGGCCAATGACTTGTTTTGGGGGGCCCAGGTATCTCAATTCATGCCACAATATAGTCCTAGGAAGAACATGACACTGGTGCTTGGTAACATGACTAACCTGACACTCCACATTCTTCCTCTCATGAGTTTATATCTTAGTCTTACTACTCCTGATGTGTTCTCTTTACTCAGACCACTCTAATAACGGTGACCAACACTGAGACCACCGAGAAGGTCATTGGAAGGGCAGTGTATCAGCTGGGACTTACTGTAAGTAAATACTGCTTTCAGTAAATTAGGCCCAATGTTCAACTTGCACCTCTGATGTGCCAGGCACTGTGAAAGAGGCTGGAGTGGGTGGTGAATAGAGAAATCAGGGCTCAGTTCTGATCCTGGTCTGTGATCTTTAGGACCTATCTGGAAAGGGTGTGAGGAAAATAAACTATGTTCACACAGAATACAGAACAAAATCAAACTAGATCTGTCTACTAAGAGGGACCCAGATAAACTGCTGTGGCAGGCTGGGAAATGTAAAGCTCACTCAACTTGGAGTCAGCAGCAGCAAGAGGGAAGGTAGCTCAGGGAGACTTCTTGAAACTGGTGGCATTAGAGCAGAGTCTTGAACAATAGGGAGAATTTCTCAAGGGAGAAAGATAGGGAAGGGCATTCTGGGTGGAGGAAGCCACCCAAGTAGTGGGATAGAATTGAGGAAATAGGGAAAGTAGAAATGGAGAACATCAAGTACATTTGAAGTGTCACTACATGCTCTAGAGTTGAGGAGCAAGGCCAGAGAGAGGTTTTATGACTAGACCAAGAAGGGCAACTGAATATCAGGTCAAAGAATTTGGATTTGACCCTCCAGACAATAAAGAGCCACTGCTTTTTGAGCAGGAGAGTGACATGATTGGAGTTGCACCTTGGGAAAGGCCTGTAATGCATGGAGTTGGCATCCAAAGGCAGTGAGAAAGGGATAGATTAAGTCCAAACCCTGTCTCTGAGGCTGCAATTTCCTCTATATTCTCATGGCCCCAAAGCAGTTTACAGACCCTGGTAGGAAGCTCTGGTGTGTGTATGTGTTTGAGGGGTGTGTGCATGTGCATGTGCCTACTTCTTTATGGATATATATGCATCCTTCCTAGTGCATGTGCATGTACATATACATAAGTATGCAGTTGCTTGATCTGTATGCTGGCCTGTCAGTGTGAATGCATGCATAATAGAAAGCCTAATGAATTTTTACATATGCATGCTTGTTTGTGCATATGTTTATGTGTGTACTTACATGGGGTATGTGGGAGGATTCATATAGGAAGTTACCTGTGTGTGGTTGTCTTACAAACGTCTGTCTGCACATGCATGTCAGTATTTGCATTGTTTGCATATACTCATGTGTATGTGAGTATGTATCTTGACATACAGTTAAGCTTTGATTGTCTGCAGAGTAGCCCCTTTCGGATTACACAGGATGGATTTTCAGTCCCAGGCTGGTCTTCCCCACACCACCCAGCACCCTCCTGACCCACTTCTGTCCACTGCCAGCTGCTGAGGGAATGTACATCCATTTTAGTATTTGCTTCCACAAAACAGAATTGGAAAGGTAAAACACCCTAGGGTCCACTCTTGAGGTCGGGGAGACCTTGCTCTGGGACCTCCAAGCCCACTGGGGAACTAAGTCATCTTTAAATTAAGTTAGCAGAAAGCACAAGACAAAGATTGGGTCCAGTTAGTAGTAGTCAGGCCTGCTGATTCTATTAACCATGTGTATGGGGGCACAGGCTGGGAAGCCCTGGGAAAGGTGGGGAAAACCCAGTGTGGTGTTCATCCCTGATTTAAAGGAAAAAGCCACAAGCTTCAGTCATAATTTGACATATTATCCCTTGTACAATGGCAAATTTCCCCCACATAACGCTGATCCCTAGCTGCCAGTACACAGACCCTAGTATCATGTCCCTTGCCCTTTCTTCCTTTAGAATCATCCCTCACCTCAACATTGTCACACCCCTGACTCTCAGCATTGCATCAGATTCTTCTCCTTGGCACTGCCACACCACCCCTATGGTAAAGAGAATAATGGCCTCCCTATGATATCTACATTCTAATCTCCAGAACCTATGAAAATGTTAGCTTATGTAGGAAAAAGGACTTTGCAAATGTGAGTAAGTTAAGGACCTTGAGAGGGGGACATTTTCCTGGATTATCTTGGTGGGCCAAATATAATCATAAGGGACCTTATAATAGGGAGGAAAGAGAGTCAAAGTCAGAAAAAAGTGATGAGAAGACTAAACAGAGAGGTGGGGCACAAAGAGAGGGAAACTTGAAGATGCCACACTGCTGACTTTGAAGATTAAGGAAGGGGCCTTCAATCAAGCAATTTAGGCATCCTCTACCAGCTGAAAAAGGCAAGAAAGTGGATTCTCCTCTGGAGTTTCCAGAAGAAACATAGCTCTGCTTCACCATTTCACACTTCTGACTTCAAAAACTCCAAGAGAGTACACTTGCATTATTTTAAGCCACCAAATTTGCAGTTATTTGTTAGAGCAGCGTTAGAAAACTAATACAACCTTCTTCAATATTGCCTGGACCCTCCCAGCTTAGAATTTTCTCAGACCATCTCCCCACCGCCTCCTCCCTCTCAGTATTGTTCTTGCCTGTACCCTTTAGCAGTGCTCTGCTCTTACCCTAGCCTCTCCCCCATCAGTACTGTCCTACCTTGCCTTGGTTTCTTTATTGGTACCTGGCCTCACCTCAAATCCCTGATTCTTAGCTCCTTTCCTCTCTGAAGACCCATGCAGTATGCAGAGATTTGTTGGGAAGGATGTGGGGAAAGCATGACTGCTTTTCCCAAGCGCCACCAGGGCCTATGAAGGTTATGGAAGGTGAGGAGAGGGGTGTTCTGCCAGCCTGACATGTATGTACCTGCCTCCTCTTCACATCATTGCTTTGCCCTTGTCTTTCTCCAGGGCCAAGCCAGTGATTTCCTGCTGTGGGTGAATTCATCAAAGGAAGCTCTGTCTTACCCACTCATTGGTAAGGTTCCTGAGATCTAAGAGGGCATAAGCCAGGTTCAGTTCTGCTCTGAGGATCTTGGAAGCCTGAGGTCCATGTTCAGTGAACTTCTAGCTGCAAGTCTCACTGGCTTAATCATAAGACAGGGGCTCAGGAAGGTCAAAGGAGTTACAGAGGGATCTAGAAATACAGAGAAATGTGAGGTTCACTCATTGGGCATCTAAAAGACTAGGAAACCAAGTTCAGGAGAAAGGTAAATGGGTTTACATCCTAGAACAGGGATTGAAGACAGATATCTGGAAGATTTCTTTACCAGTAGTGTTGTTTAATATGTTTCTGTATCCGAGGATTTTCTAAGCCATGAATATGAATATGTGGGACAAGGGGACCAGTATAGAATGAACTGTTTCATAATTAATTTAACTCTGTTATCCTGGAGGCAACAACTGTTGCCATTGCCAGAAACAAAGATCTTCAGAACATAGTTCAGGAAGCTGGGTGTGGTGGTGCATGCCTGCATTCCCAACTTCTCTGGAGGATAAGGTAGGAGGATCTCAAAGTTTAAGCCAGCCTTAGCAACTTAGCAAGACCATCACCAACTTAGTGAGACTCAGAATAAAAAATAAAAAAATAAAAAGGACTGGGAGCCGGGCACAGTGGTGCAAGCCTGTAATCCCAGCACTTAGGGAGGCTGAGACAGGAGAATCGCGAGTTCAAAGCCAGTCTCAGCAGTGGTGAGGCACTAAGCAACTCAGTGAGACCCTATCTCTACATAAAACACAAAATAGGGCTGGGGATGTGGCTCAGTGGTTGATTACCCCTGAGTTCAATCCCCAGTACCAAAAAAATAAAATAAAATAAATAAATAAAAAGGACTGGGGATAGATGGGGTAGTAGCTAATTGGTAAAGCCCACCTGGGTTCAATCCCCAGTACCAACACACACATACACACACACACACACACACACACACACAAATAAACAATTTAGGGAATCACCTTTTACATCTCTGGGTGGGGGAGTGATATAAGAAGGAACTAGACACTTATTTATTCTAGAAGGGCAAAGTATAGATCTAGCAATAAATCTCTTGAATAAGCTATATGCTGACCAACTGGACCATTTCAATGGGTCCAAGAAAGGGAGATCAAGGCAGGGCTGGGGAACAGCAAACCTGATAAACAAATTATGTTAATTAGCTTTCTATCACTGCACTAAATATCTGAAATAATCAACCTATAAAGAGAAAAAAGCTTATTTGGACTCATGGTTTAGAAACTTTCTGTGCATGGTCACCTTACTCCATTGCATTTTGCCCTGTGTTAGAATAGTACAACAGTGGCAGGAGCACATGACAGAGGAGTTGTTTACGACATAGCAGGCAGGAAGCAACAACAGAGACAGGAAGGGGCCGGGGTCCCAATGTCTGCCTCGGATGCAGATAATGACCTAATTTTCTTCCAGTAGGCCCCATGTCCTAAGATTTTTACCACTTCCTGATAACTCCATAGGCTACCAGTCAAGCTTTTAACACATGGATCTTTAGGGGACATTTAATATACGAAATATAACACTCTTGCCTTAAAATTCTCTAAGCTAAGCTGAATAGTCCCAACTACTTCAGCCTCTTTTTAAAAATATTTTTTAAATTGTCAGTGGACCTTAAGTTTATTTATTAATTTATTTATATGTGGTGCTCATAATCAAACCCAGTGCCTCACACATGCTAGGCAAGTGCTCTACCACTGAGCCACAATCCCAGCTGTACTTGCCTCTTTATGCGACCCCATGAAAATGTCCTCCATGTTCTCTCTTTGGCACCATCATAGCTGGACCTACTTGTTTATCTCTTAGGACTCAACATTTCTTGATGAGAAATGTTCTAAAATTCTGGATGGGAAACTTTGCCCCAGAAAGGATAATACATATGCTTCCAGATACAAAGGGAATTAGGGGCCAGGATAGCGTTGGTACCTCACTTTGTAAACATCTTTTTAGGTCCTTAAATCATGAATGGCAGCATGTGTTCCCAGGTTCCATGCCCATGACAGGTACTACAAATTAGTCATAATACTGTTTCCCTATGAGTCTCTATACAACTTCACAATCCTCTAGATAAGTATCCAGGTAGCTGCTACTCATTGATCAGATCTTTCAAGAGAAAGGAAACCCTGAACACTTCTCCCCTAGAGCAAATCCTGTCACCAATATTTGGTTTTTTTTTTAATATTTTTTAGTTGTCAATGGACCTTTATTTTATTTATTTATATGTGTTGCTGAGAATTGAACCCAGTGCCTCATACATGCTAAGCAAGTGCTCTACCACTGAGCCACAACCTCAGCCCCACCAATATTTAATAGGCTTGGGAAGACATTAGAAAGAGGGAGTGCATTGCTAGGGACTTGGTACTCACTTGCTGGAGCAAAATGTGAATGTCACCACTTCCCTTCCAGGCCATGAAAGCTTGTACAGCATTGCCCAAACCAACCTGCGACACGTGCCCCAGCACACCACCCTGAGGACTAATGTAGATTGCTCTGATCCTACGTCTCTGAGTCAGGTGCCTGAGAACAAGCAGTATAAATTCATCCTGAAGCACAAGAGTGAACTACCCAGTGTACTAGAGAGAGGTAAGGGCTGGGACCCTGGTGTCAGTCACTGTATGAACTCTAGTAATCTAGAAACAGTATGTGGACCCTTTGCTTCAGCCTCTTTCTGAAGGGAGGAAACAAACTTGGTGAATGAGGCTGAAATTTCCAACTCTCATCCTATATTCATGTGGTCTATTTGGTGACTTGCTCCATCCTGAGGCATAGAGGCTTTATGGCAAACGACCTCATTAGCATAAACAGAGGTACGATCTGAAAGGGTCTCATTGTGAACAATAAAAGATACTTATATCACTCAGGAACTCCCAGGGATTTTAAGAGCTCTACAGTGGCACTTTGGGGACAAAGACCAAATATATTTCATGTGAGACCACACCCTTCCTGTTCTTCTCTCCCTAGTATTGCTATCCTCATGATGCTCCCCTGCTCCCAATGTCCCTCTGACTGCCACACAACTCCAGTGTCTTTGGGAGAGTAACAAATCTATGTGTCCTAATCCTGCCTCTTGCCCACTTTCCCACCTATAGAACTTAGTGAGAAGAAAAGCCTGAAGAAAAGGAAGTCCCTCTTATACTGGGCTCTGCAGAAAAACCCTACCCTAGCCTTAGAGAGCTCCATGGTGCAGTCACCAGAGGAAGAGAATGATCACAAGATCTTTGGCCTAGATCTTTCTACACTCTGCCGAACAGGCCACCTACCCAAGCCCATCATGGTAAGTCATTTTTAGCTGCAGTTATAACAGCTGTGGCATAAAGTTTGGGCTTAGGTGCCTTTTAAAATTTCAAAGTTATTTTAGACTGGGAGTCAGCCCCCTTAAACATATCTTCCATATTAGTAAGTCTATCCCATCCTAACAGGTTACTCATAATCCCTGTACATCCACTTTAAGGGCTTAGATAGTTGCCTGGCCCTGGTAGAACATAAACATCTCCCCAGGCAAGTTCTTAGACTTGGCAGATACCTGCTTTCAGGATTGCTTTGATGGAGAATTTCATACCCCCTGCCCACCACACAATCCTTTGTCACAGTGGCTGACCCTGTACTATAAAGATCATGTGGTTAAGCTAAGATTGAGAAATCTGTGTAGTATGAATGAGATAGAGTTCTGAAGCACGTAAAAGACTGGGCTAGGGAAACCTATAGGTAGAAGTGATATATGGGACACTGGGTTGTTTGGAGGCAAGTATATACTCCTGCCCCAGGAAACCTTAGGAAGTGGGTTAGAGGGCACTGAGAGGCATACATAGACATTTTGGGATCTTCTTAGGACATGCTGATGCTGTTATACAAGGAGGGCCCAACCACCGCTGGCATTTTCCGTCGCTCAGCCAATACCAAGACTTGCAAGGAGATAAAGGAGAAGCTGAATTCTGGGGCCCAGGTGTCTATGGCTGGAGAGTCAGTGTTCGTGGCTGCATCTGTCTTGAGTGTAAGTCTGCCTGTGGACATGTAGTCCACTCCAATGTTCAAAGGAATGTCAGGAAAAAAGCAAAACACTCCCATGCCTACCCCAGGCACATGGCTGTGAACATCCTCAAAGCTGCCTGTGTGAGCCAACGTCATTGAGTAAACCAAGCCTCAGATCCTCTGGTGGCAGAGGGTGGGGATGCCTAGCATTTGTAAGGAAAAGGCAGCTTGGGCCAGAAGGTTATCCATATATCCATCAGTTCTCCTCTTAGTGGATATAGGCTGGGGTTCAGGAGATACATGTCTGATAAGAGTGAATTTCATTCAGGAATTCCTGCGCAACATTCCTGACAGCGTGCTGTCCTCAGGCATGCATAGCCAGTGGATGACAGCAATGCAAGGGCGCACTAACCAGCAGAAAGTCCATTCTCTCCAGAGGTAAGGCCCCTGGTTCCAAGACCATGTGTGAGACTTGAAGAAAGGGATGGAAACAGTTGTTCAGATTAAGAAAGAATGGAAAATAAGGGAGGGAATATCAGTTCTCAATACTTCATATATTCTTCAGCCAAGATTCTTTATGCAGCATATATAGTTCTATTTCAAGCTCTGCCCCAAACTAGCTGCGTGTCCTGAGACAACTTATTTCCCTTCTCTGGACTTCAGTGCCCTTCTACTGCTGTATACTCTGGGAAGGCAAGAAGATTCTCCAGGTTTCCAGTTTGCATTAGTACTCTTAAAAAATTAGCCAAACACTAAGGGACAGGAAAAAGCCCTTACATGGCTGTCTCTCCAAACCCCCACAGAGACCCACCCATACATTAAACTCTTTCCTGGGTTGTACCTCCCTCCAGACTGGTAGCTCAGCTTCCTGAAGGCAACCGCCTGCTGCTAAAGTACCTCTTTGGAGTCCTGAGCCACATTGTGGCCAACTCTGAAGAGAACCAGATGACATCCTTCAACCTAGCCCTATGTGTTGCACCCAACTTACTGTGGTTGCCTGGCCCTAAAAGACCAGAGGATGAGAGCCAGAACATGAGCAAGGTAAGAGGTCTACTACTCCTTCTCACATTGGGCCTCACAAACAACCTCTCCTCTATCCACAGACACCCCCTGCACCATGTCATGAAAAGAGCCTGGAGTGAATCTTAGAAATGTCCACACACTGGCTGTGTGAATTCTGTTATGAATGACCTCAACAAGCCTTAATTTCTTTACCTCTAAAATAGGGATGTTTTTGTGCCCATTGGAGGGGAAAGAGATGACAGATGTAGAAAGACTTTTAAACTTTAAAGCAGTGGCCAAATAAAAGAGATGTTTTTGTACCCCCACAAGACTATCAATTTCCTGAAGACAAGAACCTTTTCTTGTTTCTTTGAATTACCCAAACCTTATGTTACCAGGCACTTCCTGATGAATATTTCACAAATAAAGGCATAAATGTTGTATAGCAATAAGGGCCAATAATTGACTGGCTATAAGACCTTTGATAAGTCATTTTACTTCTCTGTTTCTGTTTTACTGTCAGTAAAATGGAAATGTTAAAAGTGTCTGAAATGTCATGCATCTGTTGAAAAATCCTTTGGTGGCTCTTTTTGCCTGGGATGTAAGGTCCTCTAGGCTAAGAGGCATGGATTTGATTTGGTAGGAAGCAAAGAGCTACCAATTCTTAAGCAGTCCCTCACAGCAGGACTCCCCTCCATGCCTATCCTTCGATCATGTCCTTGTTCTCAGGTTACCAAACTGGTTCAGTTCCTGATTGAAAATACTGCTGAAATCTTTGGAGAAGATATCCCTGCACTGCTATTGAAAGCCCAGGCTGAAAGTGCCACATGTTCTGAAGATAAACCCGGTAAGAAGGAGGCCCTCAAGCCCTCAGAGACTAGGAAACTTTGTCTTCAATGTGTGGTATGATGGAAAAAATACTAGACTAGGAGCCAGCAGGGCAGAACTGTGTTCTAGTCCCAGTTCTGTCCCTATGTGATCTTTGGAAAGGTCCTTCTCTTTTCTAGGCCTTGGCTTCTCACATATGGCCAATTGGGGGAAATCATAACTACCAAAAAGTGAGATCAGGGCTGGGGTTGTGGCTCAGTGGTAGAGTGCTTGCCTCGCATGTGTGGGGCACTGAGTTTGATACTCAGCACCACATACATAAATAAAGGAAAGGTATTGTGTTCATCTACAACTAAAAATTTTAAAAAATGAGACCAAATGATGACTGAATATCTGGAGAGAATGTCTGAAGCAGAGAAGATGTCCTACTTCATTCCTCCTAGTTGTGCTTCTTCACTCTCAAAGGAAGTGAGGAGAAAGGCTGTGACCCAGGCAAATAGGTTCAACTTTGCAAAAGGACACTGGCCCAACAAGTGGAGAAGCATGAATAAAAAAACTTGAAGTCAGGTGTGGTGGCGCAAGCCTATAATCCCAGCACTTAGGGAGGCTGAGACAGGAGAATCGTGAGTTCAAAGCCAGCCTCAGCAATGGCAAGGCGCTAAGCAACTCAGTGAGACCCTGTCTCTACATAAAACACAAAATAGGGCTGGGGATGTGGCTCAGTGGTCGAGTGCCCCTGAGTTCAATCTCTACTATGAAAAAAAAAAAGAAAAGAAAAGCTTTATGTGTTTCTATGGGGAATCACAGCCAGATGCTGAAGAGTAGTGAGAGTGCTGTCAACAGCTGGGGCTTCATGAACAGCTCTCATTTCTTCACAGCTGGGTAGAGAACGTTAAGGAGCCCAACTTCTCACACGTATGTGTGCCCTCACAGGCACACACCAACAGAGCACAGATATCACAAGGTGTGATATACATGTCTGTCCTGAGCCACTAAGTCCCATGCCCATTTGGTTCATTCCTAATAGAGTAGGGTTTGAAAATCTGTCTTCTTAAGTCAGTACCTCCTTTGTGTTCTCATCCTCACACACTGATGCCAACTCCTAATCCTTTTCCCTGATTGACAATCATTACCATATTCCTTTCTAGAACATGGCCTGGGTTTGAATTTCAGCTCTGAAACTTTCTGCCTATGTTACCTTGAGAAAATGGCATTACCTCAGTGAAACTCAGTGTCCTTGCCTGGGATGTGGGGAAAATGAGACTCATGCTGATATATGGGTGAAGGTTTTTAATTTGATGAGTATAAAGTGGCTAGTGGAGTACTAACTGCTAACAGGGCCTTAATAAAGTAAGAGCTATCTTTTTTCCCCTGCTTCTGCACTGCTCCCCAGAAGAGGCTACTCTGAATAAAAATGTGTTCTCATCATGGGGGAGTTTGGGCTCCCATCTCCACTTTCATTTCTATCTTTGTGTATTCAGTGTTCTTAGAACAAAGGTTTGGTCTTGCTGAAAAAGACATCTACAATTTAAGATAAAGAAAGCCTTACAAGAGGTTAAAATATATGTCTCATGACATAGACTGAAAGGTTCATTACAGTTCCTCGTCTGCCCTCCCTACAGATGGACCTCAAGACATACAGCTTTCAGCCTGAAGTCACATAGCAAATCAATGGTAAATTTTGTTCCCAAGCCTAGAAAATACTGTCTCATAAGTCACCAGTATATGTCCCACTGCCTCCTGAGAGAATATGCTCCTATTCCACATGGTGCCTATTATATCTTACCTCTTTCCACAGACCTAGACCACATTCTTTCTCAAGATTTATGATATGCAGTTAGCTGTAAGAGGCAGGTCTAGGCCACAAAGCAGAGATTGTTGCAGGTGGGGGACACATATAGAACCTCAGCAAAGACAGAAATGATGGTGGTACTCAGGAGCTTGCTAAGTTATCCAGGCAGGACATGAAATCTGCCTTAGTATACCCATACCCTCTGGAACACTCAGAAAGGTATCCCTGATTCTGGCAAAATTCTATGATCTACTCCATCAGCTCTGATTGCCACTTTAACCTGCATTCCACACACCTTCCATATGTTTATTCCTGTGGCTCCTGTTTTAGCAACACAAGCCCCTAGGAAAGGGCTTGCATCTCAGCCTTCTCTAGAAGTGGCCCATCCTAGAGACTAGACAACCTCAGAGATGGCAAGATTAACGGCAGTGCCCTCAACTCCTTTATCATTCTTCACTAACCCCTTGGAGAGTATCATTTCCTAGTTGTCTGAGACAACTTACTTCAATCCTCTGACAGTGCTCACTCTTTCCTTCAATTTGGACATATCTATGACACTTTGTATCCTATCACTTCAATATTGCCAAGCTCACCATTTCATCTGAGGGAGGCCAGTGATCACTACTGACCACAGGATATACCTGCCTGTGAAGCTAGAACTGTGTCCTTAGGAAGTTGAAGATGGCAGTAATGGTGACAGGGAGAAGACTACTGCAGACTAGAAGATGTTGAATGCCCAGAAAACATTCACTAAATAGAAGAAATGAGGAAATAAAAGAATGCCCCTGAAGGGGTTTCTGTAAGCAGGCTACCTTGCTATAGCTGATCAGCCACCCTTTGAGCCAAGAACCCCTGGAAAATAGCAGAAAATTATATAGAGATGCCTAAGAATGAATCAAAACAGAATTGTTTGAAATAGGAAACCAGACAGTATGTTATATGATACCCAGGAAAGGGAAAGTCAAGACCACACCTCAGACTCCCTGAATAAGTAAGTACTCACTTCCAAGCAAGGTAGTTTTCTATGGGCAAGACAGGATTCAGAAGCCTGCAGATACCACTCCCTCAACAAAGTCACAAACTTCTGAGAAAACAGTTGCAACTCTAGCAATCAATGACAATATTAGTCATATTATCATGTATATAAACTAGGTCAATAGTACTTTCAGCATATGTGCCTTTTTGGGTGCTGGGAACCAAATACAGGTACCATACATGCTAGGCAAGTGGTCTACCACTGAGCTACAGTACTCTCGGCCTCCATTGAGATATGGGGGATCAAACCCATGTCTCTCACATGCTAGACAATTGCTCTACAACTAAGTCATATTCCTGGTCCTTGTACCTTTTCTTATTTAAGTTTATCCCTTCTCCCATCCCTGTCATGGAAACAGTTGATACTTGACCACAGTCCAGTACAAGTGAGATTCTAAGTTATCAGATAGCAAAAAACTTTCATTGATACCAAGGTTCTTATCAAGGAAACTTTTGTCTGATAGGAAAGAAGAAGCAGAGTCATGGAAGGAAGGATCAAGGTGCAGAAAACACATCAGGGGTAGCAATAACATTGGTATATGTTTCATGTGAAATGCTGCCTCATTTGGGATCTTAACCCCAGAGATAGACCCCCGTTGGTATATTTCAGAAGCCAATGAGGTCCCATTGCTTTCCTTCTAGTTTCTGGGGCTAGGATCAGATAGCAAGAACAAAGTGACCTCTCTATGTAGCTGGAAGTTTCTGATAGTGGGCAATAGCTTCTCCAGGGGTACTTGAACTTAGTGGATGGAAGGAAAACGATTCTTCATTTTTGTTCAGCTGGTAGAGGGGAAGGCCAGAAGGGCATTTGTAAAAGCAAAAATAAGGAGTGTTTAGGGATTTGGATAACTAAAGGAGGTGACAGAAAAGACGATGAAAAAGTGATCCCTGTAGCATGGGAGAGTAATAGAAGAAAAGACATAAGACCTATTGAATCTCTTCACATAAAATTTTCCCATCAGGGGTGCCTTGGGCCCAATCAAGTGTGAGAACACAAAGAAGGGGACTAAGGAATTAATTTATTTGCTAGGAACATGGAGGCTGAGCTATTTGGATATAGGAATATTAGGTAAAAGTCCAGCAGTGGAAAGGAGACCCAGAGTGAAGACACAGAGGGCTGGAGAGATTGAGGAGAAGGGCCTAGGAGACACATTGTTCACACACTGTATTAGTCAGCTTTTCATCTCTGTAAAAACAAACAAAAAATACTTGAGAAAATCATCTTACAGGAGAAAATATTTATTTTGGCTCATGGTTTCAGAGCTTTCAGCACATGGTTGGCTGGCTCCATAATTTCTGGGTCTGTGGTGAGGCAGTACATTATGGTGAAAGGGAATGAAGGAATGAAGCTGCTCACCTCATAATGGCCAGGAGCAAGGGAGAGGACAAGGAAAAATACCCTTCCAGAACACTCCCCCCAAGTGACCTACAACTTCCAACTATGCAGTACCTCCTAAATTTTCCACAACCTACCGATAATGCCATCACCTATGAATGCATCAATGTTTTAATCCATTTGTAAGGACAGAGTTCTCATGGTACAATCACTTCCCAAGAGCCAATCCTTTGAATATTGCTGCATTGCAGACCAATACTTTAACACATGATTCTTTGGGGTACATTCCAGAGCCAAACTATAACACAGACCATCAAAACAATAGGTAGGGGGAGAGATAAGGCTAGAATTGTAGTGATTAAATGTGTTATGCTTCCCAAACAAAGAATCCTTGCCTTCTCTGAGTCCAAAAGTAAGCAAATAAGCCCGTTAGCCCTTCTTCCTTCCCCTCCCAGCCAGTAAGTCATTCTTTCTATGATATATATTCCTGAAGAACAGCTAAAAATTACTGGAAGAATAAGTTTAAACCCTCAGGCCATCTGTCCCCATTGGTCACCTTATCCCCATTGGTCACCCCAAGTATTCAACTGGGTCCAAACCACTTCCACCCCAGTTCTGTGGACTAATGCAAGAGTTAATAATAAAAAAGTGCCATCTGGGCTTTAGGTAGTTCTGTATCTGCTGTCATTGTGCTCTTGGCATTCATCTTTTTGGGACAAAGATGTTCTGCAAAGGTCTGCAAACCACTAACAAGATACCTCCTATTTGATGTGGGACTGACAAAAGGGCATGAGGAAACACACAGTTCAAACACAGCCTCAGGTTTTAAAACATGCCTTTTCCCACTGTACCCATTCTTCCCCTGCAGCCATACTGAAATTGACCTTCAGACCACTTCCCCTGAAGCTCCTTTACTTCTGCACTTTTATTATTTTCTCTTTCTATTGCATCTTGGCCCTGTGCCCTTGTTCCTAGAAATCCCTCAGGCTTTACCAGTATCCTGTGAGAAGGCCAGTATTAGCTACAGAGCAGAGTATAGACAACATCCTAAATTTACTGTGTGCCCTTGGGTAAGTCTCTTTCCTCTCTCTGAATTGAAGTTCACTCCTGAGGAGCCTGAGGTTAATAATCTCCATTGTGACCAGTGTATATGGGTAATGAGAGTTTAGTTAAAGACAGGAATCATTTATTAAGACCTATGTATAGGATTGGCAATGTAGCTCAGTGGCTAAAGCTCAAGGCCCTGGGTTCTGTTCTCAACACACACACACACACACACACACACACACACACACACACAAGGCCTATCTATGTGTCAGCTATCAGGAATGTAGAAATGAAACAAACATTGCCCTGCCCTCAGGAAGCTCACAGTTGAGAATTAATGAAAGAGAGTCAAAAAGGCACAACACCAACTGGGCACAATGGTGCATGCCTATAAATCCCAGCAGCTCAAGAGGCTGAGGCAAGAGGATCATGAGCTCAAAGCCTCCCTCAGCAATTTAGTGAAACCCTAAGCAACTTAGTGAGACCTTGTCTCAAAATAAAATATAAAAAATGGCTGAGGATATGGTTTAGTAGTTAAGCACCCCTTGGTTCAATCTCTGGTACCAAAAGAAAAAAAAAGGCAGAACACCATGGAGGTTGGGTAGATGAGGCTTCTGAATGCTTCAGATGTTTCTGGTAAGTGGCAAGAGACAAAGAGTAGATGCTCCACTAGTAATATTTTTTTCTCTACTTTCTGCCTCCTGGGCAACTTTGAAGCAGGTTCCCTTTTCTCTAAGCTTTCTCACACACAGGTAGCATCTGAGATCCACTAGTTAGCTATCCAAGTTTGGCCTATCCACTGGGGATATGAAAAGTCAGATTGCCTATGGCCTTGGTCTAATCCTGGTGAGATATGGGCTATAGATAAAAGCTGTGGGGTGGAAGATATACACTACTGACCTGAGGAAATAGACATCTGTGTACTAACCTAGCTTAGTCTCTAACATGGAATGACTATCTCTGGGCTTCAGGAGTCTATATCTAGTCTCATCATCAGGGAGGCCACATTGAACTGAGGTTAATGCTCTTTAAACTGTGCTCTCAGAACCTTGGAGATATTCAGAGATACTTTAGGCAGAGAGTAAGGAGGTAAGCAGGACCCTAGGATGGGGCCTTCAATTTCAATAATCTGCTTTGAGTTGCTATAATAGGCATCCATGTATAATGTCAATGGAAAAAAAATTTTCTGAAGCTGTACTGTACATGTTGAAAATCACTGGATTGGGGTTGGGAATTTATCTCAGTTGCAGAGCACCTGCCTAGTAGGCACAAGGGCCTGAGTTAACTCCTCAGCACTGGAAAAAAATAATAAAATCACTGGCTACGAATGATTTATAACAATGCTTGTTTTGGGCTTTGCTATGCCATGAGCCTAACTCTCTTGGTACACCTTAGCACATTCCATAACTATTCCAGTTCTTGTTCGCTATCATTTCCTCCTCACAGTGGGGGAGGTTTGGCTTACACATGTGGACCCCAACCTCTCCACCACCCAGAATCCTATCATCATTTTTCCTCCATTGAGATTCATGTTTGGGAAGATTGTCTGCCAAACAGGCTGAATTTATTAATAATCCAATTTCCTACTTTTTCATTACTCAAAGACACATAACTGCCAGTCA
>PVHX01029819.1:0-16497 GCA_004024805.1 Geosciurus inauris | reverse complement strand
TAATCTGCTTATAATTTTGTGCAAAGTTAGAAAAATTATGATTGTAATAATTTTTTTTCTATTTGCCTCAACAAATATTTTCAGTGAATAGTGTGTACAGCTTCTGAAAATTTGTTTTTTTTCTGTTATGTTTGATAACATGTATTAAAATGCAACTTTTGAGAAAAATAAATAAAAATAAAAATTTTAAAAAAAAGTGTATGAAAATCGTCTGTAATGATCTATATCAGCAATTGAAGAAATACTTTTTTTTTTTTTTTGGCCTGAAGACTAAACCCAGGGGCACTGTACCACTGAGCTACATAACCAGCTCTTTTTATTTTTTGAGACAGCATCTCATCAAGTTGCAGAGGATCTCACTAAGTTAGTGAAGCTGGCCTGGAATCTGTGATCCTCCTGCCTCAGCCTTCAGAATTGCTGGGGTTACAGGTGTTGCCCACCTAAAAACAGCAAGATAGCCTTTTATATTCACTACTTGGCAAAAAAAATTTAAATTTGATGATATTAATTATTGGCAAAGTTTTGAAACAAATGGAACATGTAAATTGTACCAGTGAATATGTAAATTGGTGTAACCACTTTAGAAAATTCTATGAGATATAAGAAAAGAAATAAGATAATTTGTCATTTTCTAATAAAGCTGCATATGTCATATAATCTATGACCCAGAGACTCCCTCCCTAGAGGAGCTCTTGCCCACATATGCCAAGAAGCATGCACAAAAATGTTCAGAGCAGCATTGTTTTAAGTAGCAGGAAACTTGAAATAGCTCGATGCCAACTAGCATAAGAATGGATAAATAAATTTGGTATCTTCTTATAATAGGAGATTATTTAGCAGATAATAAATGAATTGTAATTACAGGGGATAATGTTCATGAACCTTAAGATAATTTTATGCAGAAGTAAAAATATCTCAATTATAACATAGTTCTACTTTATAAAATTGAAAAGCATATATTATTTAGAGAGATTTAATTTAGTGATACTTACGTGGTAAAAATATAAAGAAAATTAAGGCAATAAGAAATAAATTATTTAAGAAAATTACCTCTAGGACACAGAGGAAGGGTGGTGAACATGGGGCCCTCTAAAGGTGATGGTAATATTTTATTTCTGACATTAGGTATATAGTTGCACATTGTATCACTATTCTTTATAACTTTATAATATATATATTTTATGTCTTAGACTACTCCTTAGATTTTTTTTGCATGACATATTTATCTTCCCAAACTGATTTCATAGGATATCTTTCTCATAAATTCTTATTTAATATTTGTAGTGATCCAGTCCACCATCAAAAATGTAATCTTGTAACAAGCATTGTGCAGTTTGTGTAAGTGAATTGACAAAATAAGAGATGGATCACCTTTACTGGAAATACATTCTTCCTTCAGAATATAAGATACTTGATATTATGGTTTTTATAACAGAAAATATCCAAACAACCTAAGTATTTGCCATTTAGATATTGATTTATTTAATTATCATACAACTCTTCTTTGGAATACTGTTTGATTACTAAATAGAAACAACTTTATATATGTACTGATGTGATAAAACTTGTTATGTATATGCAGGTAGGTATAAAGAAAGTTAACATAAAGTAGATACAATATGATTCTGTTTTTGATCTACAGTTACGTGTATGTATGAATGTAGATGATAGTAAAAATCTAGATGGATATTTATACTAAATTCTTAATAGTGATTATTTCTGAGATATGGATTAGAAGAAATTTGATTTCCAATTTAAGCACTTTCCTGCCTGAAACACATAACTAAATTATATAAAATTAATTATCAGCATATATTAATTTTATAATTTAACAAATTTTACTGTTATTATAGAGAATAAAGAAATAGGGTTAACAGATCAAGGTCTCCAGAAACCCTAAAATTAAGCAATTCCCTGATTGCCTAATTATTTGTATTAAAACTACAAAAACTATTTTAGGAGCTTTTATCTACTAGTACTTTCATTGCTGTTTATTAACTGAAGAACAAAGTTTTAAGGTCTTCTCTAAATTTAGCACATAGAGTTTAGTAGGTCACTTGTATAATAGATTCTCTTAGACTACAGATATTTTTCTTTTTCATTTCAATAATCATATTTCTGGAAAAGAAAAAATATGTGAACATTTTTTTGCTGCTTTCAAATACACCTGGATTGATGGGTACTTAATAATTTACAATTCAGTATTTCATATATACATAAAAAAATCCTGTACTTCATCAAGCATATGCTATTTAAGGTCTTCCCAGTTATGAATGGACCTGCATGTGATATTCTTGTTTTAATGAGTTTTTTATTACCAACTTGGGATTTATTACTATTCATATTCCTGTTGCAAGAACATACTTATGGGGATTTAACATGACATTCTGAACATTTTTTTGCGAAAGCATAAAAGTTCAGTGCAGAGAGGCAAAAACATCTGTGTTGGTGTTTTAAGAAAGAAACATTAAATGAGCTAATTTTTAAGTATTGATTCAAAAACTTCAGTAAATTTTTGCTTTTCATGACCTAGAAGTTATTCTGTCTTTCCTGTCCTCAAGGGAGAATTAAAATGGAACATGAGTCCTGCCAAAGGCTATTTTGTTTATCAGGTTTATTCACTGCCAAGCAAACTTTTTACAGCACTATTTTATAGAGGTTATAGATTAATTCAACTACATATCATCTCATTTCAAAGAACTGATCATTTTAGTATTTTTTGAAATTACTAAAAATCTCTCCTCTAAATTCATGGTCTTAACTGTCCATTTCACCAAATACACTACATCTTTTATTGTATAAACATCTTAGCTAATGTCTTTTTTAAATAAATTATAATTTGAAAAGCCAATGAAGTCCTCCATTTCAAGAATCATGATAAAATGTGTGTTATGAGGAATCATTTTATTAATGTAGAAATAAATTTTAGGGTCTGGGGTTGTAGCTCAGTGGTAGAGCACTTGCCTAACATGTGTGAGGCACCGGGCTCGATCCTTAGCACCACATAAAAATAAAATAAATAAAAGTATTGTGTCCATCTACAACTAAAACTGTTTTTTTTTTTAAAGAAATAGATTTTAGAAAATTGCAAACAAATATGAATCATGATTTTGATACATTGTTTCTCTTAAGAAGAAAAGAAAGTCTCTAAATATACCCTCCCTGTATTCTGGAGGAAAGACAAATAGGGAAAATCAAGTCCTATGCAATGAGCAATTGGTAAAACCAGATTTATGAACAAAACTAAGCCTTGAAAAGCTGGTCGAACCTGAAAGTTTCACATCAAGCTAGAACACTGAAAAAGAATGAAGTAGTCCCTATTCAGTAGCATGCCCTCCACCTTTGACCCTAGAAGAAGCAACTGTGAATCATTTCTGAAATAATGCATCCCAATTTAGGCAGTCAGGATTCCCATAGATTAAATTCAACAAAGTATTAATTGGCAATTTTAAATAACCAAATGCCAAGGAAATGAGCCAAGAATGAATTCGTGTCAACAGAAACAACCAACGGCAAATTTAGACGTCCAAAGACTATATATATATATATATATGAAATATCCAATTTGAATAAATAGTAATTAGAATAAATAAATAAACCAAGCACAATGACATAACCTGTAATCCCAGCAACTCAAAAGGCTGAGATAGCAAGATCACAAGTTCAAGGCCAGCCTGAACAATTGAGCCAGACTCTGTCTCAAAAATTTTTTAAATAAATAAAAAGGGATAGAGATATAACCAGTGGTAGAACACTTGTCTAGCATGTGTGAGGCCCAAGGTTCAATCCCCAGTACTGGAGTGGGTGTGGTTTGAACATAACAGTGAGCAAATAACAGGAGATTAACAATAATGGTCAGGTAAATTTAAATTATATAGTCACTAAAAGTAAAAACTGAAAGAATGTGGAAGACTTAGTATTGTTCTCTATAAATTGAACTATAGATTAAATATAGTCCAAATCAAAATTGCAAGTGACTTTTTTTAAGAAATTGACAAGCTTATTGTTGAATTTTTAAGAAACTGACAAGCTAATTGTTGAATTTATATGGAAATGCATAGGACTGAGAAAAGCCAAAGCACTTCTGAGAAAGAACAAAGTTGGAGGATCTGATTTCAAAATCTGCTATCAACCCACAATAATCCAAACACTATCGTATTGACCTAAGTAAATATCAACAAATAGGTCAGTGGAAAAGAATACTAAGAGACAGCCCCATATTTATGGCATTTTTGACAAAGACATCAAAATAATGCAATAGGGAGAGGAAGGGTTTATTGGGTTTTTTCCTACAAATAGCATTGAAATAACTAGCCATGTGAACATTAATTCTAACAGCAAATAAAAATAACTTGAATCAGAGCATAGACATAAAATGTAAAACCACATTTTTACTAATTTAATTGTTTGGTGGGGTTGAGAACAGAACCCAGGGACTTATGCATATTAAACAGCTACTCTAAGCTATAACTCTAAACTCCAATAAAACTTAGAGGAAAATATAGTTTCATGACTTACAAATGAACAATTTCCTAAATCATAGAAAGCAGTAGCAAAAAAATTATAATTAGATGTTATCACAATTAAAACTTGTGCTTATCAAAAGACACCATTGAGAAAAACAAACAAGCAAAACTAGAAAAAATATTTCTGAAGTATATATATACTTGACAAAGAACTGGTATTGTGTTCATCTGAAGAACTTCCTACTAAGAAAAAGCCAAGGGCTAGCAGGTATCTCAGTAGTAGAGATTTGCCTAGCATAAACAAAGGCCCTAGGTTTGATTCCCAGCACCTTAAGAAGGAAAATTAATTAATTAAATAATTAATTAATCAAGAGGAGTTCAGGCATGGTGGTACATGTCTGTAATCTCTGTGACAGGGAGGCTGAAACAAGGATTCAAAGTTCAAGGTCAGCAATTAGACCATCTCAAAATAAAAAGGACCAAGGATGTAGTTCAGTGGTAAAGCTCCCCCAGGGTTCAATTCTCAGTACCAAGAAAGATATAATTCTAGTTCTCGAGGAGTTCAACAGTCTAGAAGGAAAGTCTCACAAATGGACTAATATAATAGGATAAGTGCTAAAAGAGATCTAAAGAAAATACTGTGAAAAGTGACCGATCTTATGGGGCTTCTGGATTGGAGTGGAAAGGAGATGGTTATAGAAGGTATTTGTCAGACAAGGGTTGGGAGAGAGTGTTGCTGGTAGATGAAGTTGCTAGAAAAGAGAAGTATAGAAAGGGCTTGTGTTTTTGAAAAATGGAGAATATTTCCATGTTATTAAGTATGGAAATACAATTGGAGAAGAGAGAAAAGCAGCAGACAGTAACTTCTGTTAAATTGAACAGATTGCATATATGCATTTAATCTCTGCTGCCTCCCAGACCCCACTAAAACAAAAAGTTTTTTTTTAAATGCGTAAACCCACAGGAAAGGTAGAAGAGGAGACAGAAGACAGCATTTTGGAAAGTATAAAACTGATGGATAAGTGATTTTACTTAGCAGACCCAAGAAAGCCTTTCCCAGCTGGCAGTAGGAAAAGCCTTAAAGCAGCCCAGTTTACAGAACCCCAAGGGGCTAGGGATTAGATATCCAAATATCTCTGAAAGTAGGAGGATAACGTCGGGCTAGAACATTAAAACAAAGGATTGGTCAAGTCTGTTTGAGATGAGGTGGATTCCCCTCCCAGATCTTTTCCTAATTCTGTGTAAACAACCAGTTGCCTTTCCTTTACTTTGGCAGGGATTGGATATTTATTTGTTTATGTATTTATTTTTAAGAGAAAGAATATCACAGGGGTAGGAAATAACTGGGTCTGGTGAGAGAAACTCTATCTTGCTGCAAACAAGGGGTTTAAGTGAATGCCAGATACATATTGAAATTGCCAGCAGGCTTTCCCTTTTTAGTTCCCAGAACTCTGGCAGCCTGCCCTCAAGGCAAGGGATTGGAAGACTGTTCACTGAGAAATGTGACCAGCCTAAGAGAAACTTTATTAAAGGCACTGACCTTAAGAGTTTCTTAATACAGCAGCTCTGCCAGGTCATACTTTAGTGACCCTCCGCTCCCAGTCAACAAGCTTTGTTCATGTACACATTCTGTTCTTTTGCCATTCATTGGTTTCCTTCTCCTTGTCGGGGACCACCTGAACAAAAGGGACCTTTAAACAAAGCCAGTGCCTTCTTCCCACCATTGTTCCCCAGCTTTACTTCCATTCTCCACATGCCCTTGTGAAGAATCATCTAGTCAGCATCTTAACGCTCCTGTCTTCTTCCTTCTTGGGTACCTATATGACTCTGAACTGCCTTAAATAATCTAAGCCGTCTTTTGGCTCTGAAAGTAAGTCAACAATCACCATTACCCTCTAGAATGGCTCAAGAAATTAACTAATTTTCCCAAATCACACAGCTAGTAAATTGACAAGCTGAGATCAAATCCAGGATTTGCTGGTGGGACTGCAAACTGATGCAACCAATCTGGAAAGCAGTATGGAGATTCCTTAAAAAACTTGGAATGGAACCACCATTTGATCCAGCTATCCCACTCCTTGGCCTATAGCCTAAAGATTTAAAAACAGCATACTACAATAACACAGCCACTTCAATGTTTATAGCAGCACAATTCACAATTGCAAAGCTGTGGAAGCAAACAAGATGCCCTTCAATAGATGAATGGATAAAGAAACTGTGGTACATATACACAATGGAATATTATTCAGCAATAAAAGAGAATAAAATTATGGCATTTGCAGGTAAATGGATGGAATTGGAGAACATTATGCTAAGTGAAGTAAGCCAATCTCAAAAAACCAAATGCCGAATGTTCTCTCTGATTAGTGGATGTTGATACATAAGGGCGATGGGAACGGGGAACATAGGAGAAATGGAGGAACTCTGGATGGGGCAGGGGGGAGGAGGAGAGAGGGAAAAGGGAAGGGGTGTAGTAAAGATGGTTGAATGAGATGGTCATCACTACCGTTGGTGCATGTATGAAGACACAAATGGTGTGACTCTATCTGGTTTGCAACCAGAGAAATGGAAACATTGAGTTCTATATATGTACTATGACTTGAAATGCATTTAAATAAATTAATAAAAAAAATATTGAGGTATGTTCCTACTGCCCCTAGTTTTTCTAGTGTTTTGAACATGAATGGATGCTGTATTTTGTCAAATGCTTTTTTTGCATCTGTTGAGATAATCATGTGATTCTTTAAGTCTGTTGATGTGCTGAATTACGTTTATTGATTTCCTTATGTTGAACCAAACTTGCATACCTGGAATAAACCCCACTTGATCATGGTGCACTATCTTTTTAATATGTTTTTGCATATGGTTTGCCAGTATTATTTTTGCATCTATGTCCATGAGGGATATTGGTCTGAAGTTTTCTTTCCCTGTGTTTCTGTCTGGTTTTGGTATCAGGGTGATACTAGCTTCATAGAATGAGTTTGGAAGGATACCCTCCTTTTCTGTTTCATGGAATCTTTTGAGGAGGATTGATGTTAGTTCTTCTTTGAAAGTCTGTTAGAACTTTGCTGAGAATCCATCTGGTCCTACACTTTTTTTTCTTGGTAGGCTTTTGATGACGTCTTCAATTTCTTTGCTTGAAATTGATTTGTTTAAATTTTCTACATCCTACTGATTCAGTTTGAGTAGGTCATATATCTCTAGAAATTTGTTGATGTCTTCAAGATTTTTTATTTTATTAGAGTATAAATTTTCAAAATAGGTTCTGGTTACCATCTGTATTTCAGTAGTGTTCATTGTAATATTTCTTTTTTCACTGCAAATTTTAGTAATTTGAGTTTTCTCTTTCTCTTTGTTAGTTTGGGTCTATTAATTTTATTGATTTTTTTTTTCAAAGAACCAATTTTTTGTTTTGTCAGTTATTTGGATTTTTTGTTTGTTTGTTCATTTGTTTCAATGCATTGACTTCAACTGTGATTTTAATTATTTTTTCTCTTCTGCTTGTGGTGCTGATTTGTTCTTCTATTCCTAGGGCTTTGAGATGTAATATTATTTGTTGATTTTCTATTCTTTTAATGAATGAGCTCAATATAAGGAACTTTCCTCTTAGCACTGCCTTCTTAGTGTCTCAAAGATTTAGATATGTTGTATAACTGTTCTTATTAACCTCTAAGTATTTTTTAATTTCATCCCTGATTTCTTCTACTGTTCCATTGGTCATTCAACAGCACATTATTTATTCTCCAGGTGTTGGAGTAGCTTCTATTGTTTATTTTGTTGTTGATTTCTAATTTCATTCCATTATGATCCGATAGAATGCAAGGAATTATCTTTTTTTTTTTTTAATTTTTGTTTTTGTATTTGCTAAGAATTGCTTTGTGGCCTAAGAGATGTTTTGTTTGGCAGAAGGATCCATGTGCTGCAGAGAAAATGTGGTCAGTCATTTGATGGATGAAATATTCTTTATATATCTGTTAAGTCTAAATTATTAATTGTATTTTTCAGTTCTATAGCTTCTTTATTTAGTTTTTCTTTGGAAGATCTATCCAGTTGTGAGAGAGGTGTGTTAAAGTCACCCCGTATTATCTCTTTGATTGAGAAGGGTTTGTTTGATGTATATAGATGCTCCATTGTTTGGGGCATAAATGTTTACAATTGTTATGTCTTGATGATGTATAATTCCCTTAAGCAGTTTGAAATTCCTTCTTTGTCCCTTCTGTTTAACTTTGGCTTGGTGTCCACTTTATCTGATATGAGGTTAGAAACCCCTGTTTGTTCGTGAGATCCATGTGAATGATATGATTTTAACCATCCTTTTACGTTCAGTCTGTGGTTGTCTTTGCCTATGAGGTGAGTCTCTTGGAGACAGCATGTTGTTGGGTCTTGTTTTTTAATCCAATCTGCCAGTCTATGTCTTTTGATTGATGAGTTTAGGCCATTTACATTCAGTGTTATTATTGAGAAATGATTTTTATTTCCTATCATTTTGATTTATATTTGATTTTTAATGTGAATTAGTTTCTCCTTTGATCGACTATTCTTCTAATGTAGTTCTTCCCTTTGCTGGCTTTCACTTTTATTTTTCTTTTCTTTTTCATGAAATATCTTATTGAGTATGTTTTGTAGGGCAGGCTTTCTAGTTGTAAATTTTTTAAACTTTTGTTTATCATGGAAGGTTTTTAGTTTATTGTCAATTCATAAGCTTCATTTTTCTGAGTGTAGTATTCTTGGCTGTCATCCATTTTCTTTCAGAGCTTGGTGTATATTATTCCAAGACCTCCTTTTAGGGTCTTTGTTGAGAATTCAGTTGAGATCCAGACTGGCTTTCCTCTAAATGTGACCTTTTGATTTTCTCTGGCAAATTTTGAAATTCTATCCTTATTCTGTATAGTAGGTATTTTCATAATAATGTGCCTTAGTGTGGGTCTGTTGTAATTTTCTATACTTGGGGTCCTGTAAGCCTCCTGTATTTGATTTTACATTGCATTCTTTAGATTGTGCAAATTTTCTGATATTATTTCTTTGAAAAGGTTATGCATTCCTTTGGTTTGTATCTCCAATCCTTCATCCATCTGGATAAATCTTAAATTAGGTCTTTTCAGGTAATCCCATATTTCTTGGAAGTTCTGTTCATGGTCTCTTTTTTTAAAAAAAAATATTTTCTTAGTTGTCAATGGACTTTATTTATTTATATGTGGTGCTGAGAATCGAACCCAGTGCCTCACACATGCTAGGCAAGTGCTCTATCACTGAGCCATAATCCCAGCCCTGTTTGTGGTCTCTTAACATATTTTCTCCATAATCCACTCTGTTTTTAAGATTATATATTTTGTCTTCACTCCCTGAAACTCTATCTTCCAAGTAATCTAGTCTGTTGATGTTTTCCTGAATTTTTTGGTTTATTGATTTATTATTTATTTCAAAGATTTCTGCTTGATTTTTTTTATTCAGACTATCTTTTTATTAAAGTGATCCTTCACTTCCTGTATTTTCTCTCTGATTTCACTCCTTTAATCATTCTTTACCTTGCAGATCAGTTTAACTATGTACATTCTAAACTTTTTCTCTGACATTTCTTCCACTGTAGTGTCAATGGATTTTGTTATTGGGGTATCTTGGTTTATTTGGGGCAGTTTGCTCCTATGCTTTTTCATGTTGTGTGTCTATCCATCTAACAATATCGATCTTAGGCAGTAGTGTTTCTACCATGTGGACTTATAGTGTCCCTGTAGGTTTCCACTACCTCACTGTTTATGGGAGACAAATAATAACAACAATGAACACAAGCAATATACAGCATTAAACCAAACAGTTCCTGGTGTGACATCTACAATATTAATTGTCCCATTAAACAGAAATGATACAATCAATTATTGCCTACAATAAAAACAGTAGGTTTGCAAAAGCGTTTAAAATTTCAAATGGTGAACAGGGAGGGAACAGAAGTGATATAGGATGTGATGATTATGAGGAAGGAGGAGACAAGATAGAAGTAAAAAATTAAAGGAAGAGTGAAAGAGAACAATAGACATTGGCTGTTAGCAGAAGAAAAGTGAGAGAATCAAGGAGAACAGATAGGTGAGAGAAAAATATATAAAGTAAAATTTTAAAAAGTAAAAGTAAAATGAATACAAAACAAAACTGAAATATACTAGTCGAATACTCTAGTCCTCAAAAAACTGATCCATGAAGAAAACTAGCTTCAAAAATGCTAGAAATGAAGCCGGGTGTGGTGGCGCAAGCCTGTAATCCCAGCATTTAGGGAGGCTGAGACAGGAGAATTGCGAGTTCAAAGCCAGCCTTAGCAATGGCAAGGCACTAAGCAACTCAGTGAGACCCTGTCTCTACATAAACCACAAAATAGGGCTGGGGATGTGGCTGCTCAGTGGTCAAGTGCCCCTGAGTTCAATCCCTGGTACCAAAAAAAAAATGCTAGAAATGAGAAAAAAAATGAATATATGTAAATGTCCATGAACTATTAATTTCAGAATTAAACAGAGAAAAGAAGAAAAAAAAAGAGGAAAAAAATCACAATGAAAAGTTAAAAATTGTTTCCATTGACATTCAAAAGATTCTCAGCTTCTCTGCAATGTTAGGTAGAATCGTGTGGAGCAAGATGCCCCACCCTCCAGGTGGATTATTGCAGTGAGAGAGGTAATTCCATAGGTGGAATTCATGGAAGTGGGGGAAGGGGGGATACTCTTAGGTGGGCTGCAGGCTCTTTGCTGAATGCCAGTTAGTCTGGAGATTTTAAATTAGCATACTTCCAGTGCCCAGCAATGCCAGTCCATGCTGAAAGACTGCACCCCAGGCTCTGCCCTGGTTTCCACTCATGTGCTGCAGGAGCCAATTCTTAGTCCACTGTGTCACCTGCAGACCCCACATTTCCTGGTTGGGTTCAGTCTCCAAACTCAATCTCTCCTGCCTGCACCTTTTCAAATTCCCAGCCAGGCGCATCTCTCCTAGCTGGTCCTGCAAGCAGCCAGATTGGAGGGGGAGGAGGAAAGCCAGGTGAGTTTCCATGACCAGTAGTCCCCTCTTTAAACCTCTCTCCACATTTGATTTTTTCCTGGTCACTAGGCATTCTATGTCATGCAGTGTGGGTTTGCCAGGTCTGTATTTTGGGCCAAACTGGGGTTTGTCAAGAATCATATTTCCCAGCTGCTGGCCCCTGCACCTTGCCTGCAAAATAGTTCCTTCTTCTTTTCTCCACACATGGGCAGTAGATATTCAGCTTCTTTTCTGCACAAGGATATTGTGCAGTGTGCTTTTCAGTTTAGTCAGGCAGTGTCTTTGATCTCTAAACTCTCTGTACCCAGATATGCCCATCTCTGGCCTCCAATGCAGGATCCCATAATTTCTTTATCCCTCCACTTTGCTTGCAGAGGGACCACTCTGGCTGGTGCCTCCAGCTGTGTTAGTGGCTATGGTGCTTGGGATTTCTTCCTTATTTTATTGTATTCAACCTCCTGAGTCACTGTTCTGCTTTGAATGTTCATTTTTAAATTCCAGTAAAGCCCCCCCACCCTTTTTTTGTTCACCCACTTTACCCAGAAATTGCCTATGTGCTTTCTTGGTTTCATGCCCGGGACCAGCCAGAAAAGCCACATTCTCTATTCTGCCATCTTGAAACCTCTCCCAATACCAATTTCTTAACTGATCATGCTGTCTCTTTCCTGACTTCCTAATCAGTATCCTAATTAAACACAAGAGGTTGTGAACTCAGTTTGTTTTGAGACTCCGTTACCTACAAGATAGACTTTGCAATCCTATAGCTACTGTATTTTTCCTGATTTGTCTTTTAGAGCAGTCACAGAAATGTTCTGCTCTCTTTCCTGAACTTAAAGGAAGAAGTTTAAAGTCCTAGATTTTCCTGATCTTTTTTCATATTCTCTAGCAAACTACAAACCAGTGGATTAGCTTCATTGTTCTTATTTGAACTAATATTTTATGATAACAACGATTTGATTACCTATAGGCACTTGATTATAGTTGTCTCTAGGCGATAATTTAAGTAATGATTTTGCCTTTTCATACTGTGGAGTACTTCTTTCTCAATAACTCCTGACAAAAGGCTTTTTGATGCTTTGAATCCAATCAAATCAAATAACTAATTTCAGATTCTCTTCCTTAGGTTTATTTTCCCCTAAAACAACTGCTAAAGGTCAGGAAGATCTTTAAGGAACATCCTTCACTTACTGTATTAATCTACCTTGGTTACTCATGTGTAAGTGTATAGAAAAAACCAACAACAATTTCTAAATATTGTGGGCAATAAAATAATTACTTTTGCAAATGGAATTTAAAATAATATGTTTAAGTCAGCCTCTTCACTGCTGTGACTTAAAGACCTGACCAGCACAATTATTGTGAAGGAGATGTTTATTTGGAGGCTTATAGTTTCAGAAGTCTTAGTCCATAGAAGGTTAGCTCCATTCCTTGGGGCTCGAGGTGAGGCAGAACATAATGGCGGAAGAGTGTGGCAGAGGGAAGAAGCTCTTGTGTTGATCAAGAAGCAGGGAGAGAGAGAGACTCCACTCTCTAGGTGGAGAAAAAATTTTTCATTTTGCTGAAGCAAAAATTTGAGTTGTACATGTAATGTTAGTAAAACATTTACATAGTTTATAAATTTTGCTAATATTCATTCCACATCTCAAGTTGACATTGTTTTCTAGTAGTCATTGTGACTCATGAAGTTCTATTTTTGAAATATATATTTGTGACATATGTATTTTTTAAAGAACAAGAATAAAATAAACCTGTATACCCAACACCAAATTTGAGAAATAGAAAATTAACATTGAAGTCTTTGGGAGCTTGACCTTAACTACTTCCACTCTTCCTTTCCTTTAGCACCACTCTCCTGAATTTAGTTTTTTGGGTTTTTTTATTTATTTATTTATTTTTTTACTTTTTTAGTTGTAGATGGACACAATATCTTTATTTTATTTATTTTTTTTATGTGGTGCTGAGGATCGAACCCAGTGCCTCACACATGCGAGGCAAGCACTCTACCACTGAGCCACAATCCCAGGCCCTAGTTTTAATCATTCCTTCATTTTTCCCCATGGTTTTGTACTATAGGAATGTACTCTGAAAAATGGAATTCAGGGCTGATTGCAGTGGTTCATGGGTGTAATCCCAGCAAATCAGAAGGCCGAAACAAGAAGATAACAAATTCAAGACCAGCCACAGAAACTTAATAAAAACCTGTCTCAAAATTAAAAGAGCTGGAGATACAGTTTAGTGGCAAAGTATCCCTGGACTCAATCCCCCAGACACAAAAAAATAAAAATAAAAATAAAAGTAAGCTGGGCATAATGTTGCATGCCTATGATCCCAGCAATTTAGAAGGCTGAGGAAGAAGGATTGCAAGTTTGAGGCCAGCCTCAGCATCTTAGTGGAGACCTTCTCTCAAAATTAAAAAGGCTAGGGATCTGTGGTAAAATGCCAAGGATTCTATCCCTAGTACCACAAAAGGGGGGAAAAAAAGTAGTTTGGTGTATTTGCCTCATTTTGACCTTCCTGTAATTGGAATCATCCTGTTTATGCATTAATACAATAAGTATATATTGAACACTGCTCATAACACTCATCCATGTCAATGTATGTGGTCATTGTTTTTTTATTATTTATTTATTTTGATTCCAGGAATTGAACCCAAGGGTGCTTAAACTGAGCCACATCCCCAGCCCTTTTTATTTTTTTATTTTTAAACAGGGTTTTGCTAAGTTGCTTAGGGCCTTAGTGTTGCTGAAGCTGACTTTGAACTTGCTGTCCTCCTGCCTCAGCTTCCTTAATCACTGAGATTACAGGTGTGCACCACCACACTTGGCCATAGTTTTGGTTTGGTTTTGTTTTTTCTTTTAATACTTTTTTAGTTGTAGATGGACACAATACTTTTATTTTTATTTATTTTTATGTAGTGCTATTTTTATTTATTTTTATGTGTGAACCCAGTGCCTCACACATGTGAGACAAGCACTCTACCACTAAGCCACAACCCCAGCCCCATAGTTTATTTTTTATTTTCCCTCATTCTGCTATTGAAGGATATTTCACTACCTGAGCAATGAAAGCAGTGGTGTAACTAAACAGTGTTGTAACGCCTATTCCTAATGCATGTCTTCTGATGCACTTCTGCAAGAGTTTCTCTTGGATAAATACATGAGAATGAAATTGCTGAATTAAGAATATGTGGAACTTTAACGGTACTAGGTTACAACAAATTGTTTTCATGAATGGTTTTGCAAATTCATGTTCTTACAGAGCATATAAGAGTTTCTGTTATTTTATATCCCTGCCAACTTTTAGTTTTAAAAATTTTAAAACTGCCAGACTGGTGATTATGAAAATTATATCATTATAGTTAATTTGCATTTCCCTGATGACTGCTGAGTAGAATAATAGTTTATGTTTATTGGTTTTGCATATTTTCTACAGAAGTAAAGGCTTGTTTGCTTCTTTTGCCCTTTGTCTTTTGCTTGTCTCTTTTTCTCATTAATTTATATGAGTTTTTACTATGTTCTGAATGCCAATTCTTTGGTATTTGTACATGTTGAATCCATAGATTAATGTAGGAAGAATTGACATTTTTGCAGGCCTTCTCATCCATAAACATACATTTTCTTAGTGTATATAGGACTTTAATATCTCTAATAACATTTTATGACTTTATGGCATTTTTTATTTCAAGTTACCATATTTTTTTATTGATGCTATGGTAAGTGCTGTCTTTCAAAATTACATATTTGAATTGGTAAGATGTAACTCAGTGATAGAACACATACTGGTTCTATTGGTTCAGTCCCCAGTACCAATAAGTAAACTAATTAAAAACAAAAAATCGCTGTTTTGAATTTATGGAAATATAGTAAGCTTATGTACTAATATGATAAACTTCCTTAATTCTAATAATTTGCCCCAATTTTTCTCATTTCTTAATGTTAGCAATAATATCATTCAGTATTAGTAATACTTTCATTTTCCAAACTTTATGTATTTTCTTTTTTCTTATTGCTTGACAAGGACCTATAGTGTAATATCAAACAGAAGTGATAGTACCTTTTTTATGAAGTTTAATCACTGAGCTTTATCTTTGTTTAAAATTTTTTGGTAGCGATCCAGTTTCAGGTTAGAAAGTCCCCTTCTATCTAGTTGAACAGTTTTTGTCATATTAGATACTGAATTTTATCAAATGCTTTTTTTGCAGCTTTCTGTCTTGAGGTACAGTTGTTCCCAAGGATTGGTGGGCTTGACATGCTAGGATTGATGTGTACTGTCTTATACTACCCTTGACTGATATTTAAGCAAAGTTAAACTAGTGTCAGAAAATGAAATCCGGAGTATTCCATTCTATCTCTCCTGTAAAATATTTAATGCTAGATTGAAAGTGTTCCTGGAAAGTTTGTTGGAACTCAATAATAAAACCATTTGAATCTAGTATTTTCTTTGTGAGAATATTTTTAATTTCTAATTATATACTATTCAGATTTTAATTCTTTCTAGAGTTTATTTTGGTAATTTGTCCCCTAGAAATTTATCTGTTGTTGACTTCCTTCTTTTTTAAAATTGGTTTTGTCCATTTTCCTAGTCTACAAACCTTGTGCCTTTGTATCTTTGTTTTGTGTTTTAATTTCTGCTCTTTGTTTTCTTTCGTCTATTTTTCATTTTGTTCTTTTATTTTGACTTCTTTAGTTACAGGTTTAAGAGGTTCCAAACTTCCTAAGTCAGAGAATTGTTGGTGTGTCAGCAGTTTCTTTTCATACACGATTTTACTTCATTAGTCTCTCTTATTTTTAAGCTATGTTTTTATGATTAAAAGTAATATGTTATGCTGTTTTTAAGTCTTTTGGGTATAGACCTAGGAGTGGGATAGCAGGCTCAAACGGTGGTTCCATTCCAAGTTTTCTAAGGAATCTCCATACTGCTTTCCAGATTGGCTGAACCAATTTGCAGTTCCACCAGCAATGTAAGAGCGTGCCTTTTTCCCCACAACCTCGCCAACACTTATTGTTGTTTGTGTTCTTGA
>PVHX01029818.1:0-16497 GCA_004024805.1 Geosciurus inauris | reverse complement strand
AAAAAAAATAACAAACATGGGAATCACTTTAATAAAAGAGGTGAAAGACCTCTACAATGAAGACTACAGGACTCTAAAAGAAATTGAAGAAGATCTTAGAAGATGGAAAGATCTCCCATCCTCCTGGATAGGCAGAATCAATATTGTCAAAATGGCCATACTACCGAAAGCACTATACAGATTCAATGTGATTCCAATTAAAATCTCAATGTCATTCCTCATAAAAATCAAAAAAGCAATCATGAAATTCCTTTGAAAAAATAAAAGACCCAGAATAGCCAAAGCAATCCTTAGCAAGAACAATGAAGCAGGAGGCATCATAATGCAAGACCTTGAACCATACTACAAAGCTATAATAACAAAAATGGCATGGAATTGGCACCAATATAAACATGTAGACCAATAGTACAGAATACAAGACACAGAGACAAATCCACATAAATACAGTTATCTCATACTAGACAAAGGCATCAAAAACATACATTGGAGAAAAGACAGCCTCTTCAACAAATGGTGCTGGGAAAACTGGAAATCCATATGCAGCAAAATGAAACTAAACCC
Source organism: Geosciurus inauris (assembly GCA_004024805.1). NCBI lineage: Eukaryota > Metazoa > Chordata > Mammalia > Rodentia > Sciuridae > Geosciurus > Geosciurus inauris. Next base: position 15,936 of record PVHX01029818.1, on the reverse strand, counting down.
CTATCTCTCACCATGCACAAAACTCAACTCAAAGTGGATCAAGGACCTAGGAATTAGAGAAGAGATTCTGTCCCTAATTGAGGAAAATGTAGTCCCAAATCATCATCAGATTAGGCCTCAACTTCTTAACAAGACTCATAAAGCTCAAGAAATAAAAGCAAGAATCCATAAATGAGATGAATTCAAACCAAAAAGTTTCTTCTCAGCAAAAGAAACAATCAGTGAGTTCAACAGAGAGCTTACATTCTGGGAGCACATTTTTGCCACATGCACATCAGATAGAGTACTGATCTCTAGGATATATAAAGAACTCAAAAAACAAACACCCAAAAAACAAACAAACAACCCAATCAACAAATGGGCTAAGGAGCTGAACAGACACTTCTCAGAAGAAGATATACAATCGATCAACAAATATATGAAAAAAGTGTTCACCATCTCTAGCAATTAGAGAAATGCAAATCAAAACTACTCCAACATTTCATCTCATGCCAGTTATCAGAAATACAAACAACAATAAGTGTTGGCTAGGATGTGGGGGAATAGGCACACTCATACATTGCTGGTGGGACTGCAAATTGGTGCAACCAATCTTGATAACAGTATGGTGATTTCTTAGAATACATGGAATGGAACCACCATTTGACCCAGTTATCCTACTCCTCAGTCTATACCCAAAGGACTTAAAAACAGCATACTACATTGACACAGCCACTTCAATGTATATATAACAGCATAATTCACAATAGCTAAACTGTGGAGCCAAACTAGATGCCCTTCAATAGATGAATGGATAAAGAAACTGTGGTATTTATACACAATAGAATATTACTCAGCATTAAAAGAGAATAAAATTGGGGCTGGGATTGTAGCTCAGTAGTAGAGCTCTTGCCTCGTATGTGTGAGGCCCTGGGTTCAATCCTCAGTACCACATACAAAGCAATAAATAAAGACATTGTGTTCATCCACAACTAAAAAAAAATTTAAAAAAATAGAATAAAATTATGGCATTTGCTGGTAAGTAGCTGGAGTTGGAGAATATCATAGTAAATGAAGTAAGCCAATCTCAAAGACCAAGGCCAAATCTTCTCTCTGATAAGTGGATGCTGATCCATAATGGGGGAGGGGAAATAGAAAGAATAAAGGAACTTTGGTCAAAGGGGAGGGAAGGGAGGTGAAGGGACATGGGGGCGGGAATGATGGTAGAATGAGATGCACAATAATGCCCTAGATACATGTATGACTGCACATATGGTGTAACTCTATATTATGTACAACCAGAGAAATGACAAGTTGTGTTCCATTTGTGTATAATGAAACAAAAGGCATTCTGCTGTCATGTGTACCAAATTAGAATAAATAAATAAATAGACTGAAATGAACTAAAATATAATTTATAGTCAGAAATGCAAATTCAGCCCAACATGGCCATATGTAGTTAGTATGCTTAACCTCTGCCCAGAAAAGCTGTGAGGAATGTCATTTCTTGTTTTAAGGATTAAATTTAGATAATATCGGGCTCATATCTTTTTATTTGTCATTTCCCAGTATTAGAAAGTGAGTTGACAATGAGGAAATTGAGAAGTGATTCACACTCAGAAATGGAATGAGGGAAATTTTTGAAAAAAGAATGGAGAGCCAGGTGCGGTGGCGTACGCCTGTAATCCCAGCACTTTGGGAGGCTGAGACAGGAGAATCACAAGTTCAAAGCCAGCCTCAGCAACAGTGAGGCACTAAGCAACTCAGTGAGACTCTGTCTCTAAATAAAACAAAAAATAGGGCTGGGGATGTGGCTCAGTGGTCTACCACCCCTGAGGTCAATCATCAGTACCAAAAAAAAAAAACAAAAAAAAACTAATAATAAGGATGGAGATTTGGACTTTTTGTTTTGTACTCGTGAACTATGAATATACACATTCACATTTCAAAACCTAATAAAATAGAGCTTTTAAATTCTCTTGTGTTCACTTCCTTTGAAAGAAAGGGGGATGTAGCAATAATGAATATTAAGAAGAAAAAGTAAAATCTTTGCTATCAAAAGATTTATATTAAAATCCCATAGCAGTGCAAACATATATTTATCTTAAGCTTTCATTAGAATCTGACAATTAAGCTTATCTGTCTGTTTCATCCTTAAACAACTCTGTAGCTTATTCTAATTTTCACTTATCATTTGTTGTAATGTCCAGCACCTCACCTGCTACATATTAGTTGTTCAATAAATGCGAATTAAACTGAACTAAACAACCAAAGTCTTGCCTCTCCCAACTTTCATCTTTGCAATCTTTGGTAAGTCAACAGAGTAGGAGTAATAATAATTATGTCACAGAGTTGTTTAAATTATACTTGTATATAAAACACTAATCACAGTGTTTAGTACATAGTAGTCTCCATTCATCCTCATTCCTAATTTTAAAATGGCCTCTTCCCAGTGGGAAAGAGAAAAACGTTCATCAGGTAAAGAATCAGTTGTCCTTCATCTGACTTTTAAAGACACTTTGAAGAAAACAAAAATAGGCCAGGAGAAACACTAGCTTTTGCATGTTTCAGAGGTCCCAAGACCACCCATACATTCAGTGACTTGCTAGAAAGCCTTGTATGCAGTTGTACTCATGGTTATTGTTTATGACAATAATCACCAAGGGAAAAAGACATATCAGGAAGAATCTAGAGGAATCCATATACCAGCTGCCTAAGTTGTCTCCTTCACACACAAAAGGGAATATGTTACTTCCTCTAGCAATGAGATGTGGCAACACATGTGCACTGTTTCTTTCATGGAAGTATACTTGGGCCTCAGAGTCCAGAGTTTCTATTAGGATTTATCATGTAGGCACAATGACCTCCCATCACTACCAAAATTCTTGATTCCCAGAAGGAAGCAGGGATGTAGTGCCTGGTTTAGTCAGATTTCATTTATTTTTATTTTTATTTTTTTTGCTGCTGTGACAAAAAACCTGTCAGGAACAATTTTAGAGGAGGAAAAGTTTATCTGAGAGTTCACAGTTTCAGAGATCTTGATCCATATACAGCCAGCTCCATTCCTTGTGGCTCAAGTTGAGGCAGAACATCATGGTGGAAGAGTGTGGCAGAGGGAGGCAGCTCACATGATGATCAGTGAGCACAGACTCCACTCGCCAGATACAAAATATATACCCCAAAAGCATGCCTCAGTGACCAACCTCCTCCAGCCATATCCTAGCTGCCTTCAGTTCCCACTCAGTTAATCCCCATTAGGGGATTGATTCACTGATTGGGTTAAGGCTCTCATTACCCAATCATTTCTCTTCTAAACCTTCTTGCATTGTCTCACATGTGAGATTTTAGGGGACACCTAATTTCTAAACTATAACTGCCCTAGGTGGGTAAGATGATGTACCACTTACAGAATAATTCAAAAACAAAAACCCCAGGTGCCAGTTGGCCCCACCTTAAAAGAGAGCCTTTTGAAGGTAGCAGCATATGTGTGTGTGTGTATATATATATATATATACATATATATATATATCCTTTCTCAATGTCACTCCTCCCAGTGCCCTATCTCACACTCTACTTCCTATGCAGTATATATATATATATACCTTTAGTTCTGATGTCTTGGTGCTATCTGGCTTCTTTGATAAAGAGAAAGGAGAAGGAAGCAGGAGGGAAAATCCAAAAGTGATAAGGTTAAATAGGAAAAAGCATTTGAGATAAATGGAACCAGATGGCAGTAACAGGCTCACAGAACCTCTGTGAAATTTGAAAGAAATATGTAGTCCTTCTAGCTTTAAAAGACAAGAGACATTGGGAAAATATCATGGTAGAAAGATCTCTTCTAGGTGTACCTTTAAATTACAGTACCCTCCTTGACTTTTGAGAGGTCAATGGTTAGTTCTCTCATTTTGATACCTAGAGTAAATTTTTTTAAAAAATTGAAAGGTGCTATGGTTTTATTCATGCAACCCTCTTTTTTTTTTTTGACTTCCCAAGTTCATAGAATGGAAAAGAAGATAAAGGAACTATTCCTTGCCCTGTGCTTTTGTAATTGAAAAAATATGACAGATCCTTTTCTCCTTTTCTCACATTTTGTATTTTAAAAATTGCCGTCAGACTAAGGCTTTGCCAAGTTTCAATGCAAAGTGAAATCTTACCAAGAAAACTAAAAGATATATAAAAAGCAGATGGATTATAGGTATAATCATATAGCCAACTCATGTCTTATGTTTTTTTAAAACATGTTCCTCCCTCTTATGTTAAATGTATAATATTAGTTATAATTGTATTCACATAGTAAAACATGGATCCCTCCATTATTCCATTTTCTTATCATCAAGGTTTTACTTTTGTAAAAATTCATATATATCCATCTGGATAAAACAGACACTCTAGGCAAGAGAAGAAAAAATAGTTTTAAATTTTCAGTTACTTGAAAATCTACCACATGGGGACTGGGATTGTAGCTTAGTGGTAGAGCGCTTGCCTCTCATGTGTGAGGCCCTGGGTTCGATCCTCAGCACCACATACAAAGCAATAAAATAAAGACATTGTGTCCATCTACAACTAAAAAAAATATTAAAAAAAAAAGAAAATCTACCACATGGAATAAGGATAATATATTTTCACAACTCCAGAGAATGGAGGTTGACCAAATAAATAAAAGACATTTTCATCAGGCATATTAACTCACTTAAGGAAAAATTTGATATCATTAGACCCCTCTAAAAATACAATGAGCTGCCTTATGTGGTAGTTTTAAAGTGAGGGAAATTGTCTCAAACAGAGTTAGTCTGGAACCCCAGTGTTAGTGAGACTGAAAAATCACTAGAGAGCCAACAGAAAGCCTGGGCAGAGGAATGAACACAAAGGTTCCCAGAGTCTAAAAACAAGATTAGCAACCAAGAAGGAATTAGGAAGCTTGGGAAACCTTGGGAGGCTACAAATCTATTGGCATGGACAGATTTTAAAAGCCTTGTTTAGATGGGTTACATTGTCAAATATAAGAGGTCAGAAGTGGAAGTTTAGTAGAGATTCAGAAGGGAGTTCCAACTACATGGAGAGAAAGGGACTGAGATTCAAGAGGGAACTTAAGGGTCCAGCAAAGAGAAGTATACTAGTCAGGTTCAACTGAATTATGTGGAAGTAATAAATTAACCCCAAAACCTCAGTGGCTTAACATAATAAACTTTATTTCTTAGTCAGGATGCATGTCACAACGCAGAGGGAGCTGTGAGCCCTCTATGCATTCTTGGGTAAGCTCATGGAGGCTTTGACCACTTATAACTACTTCATCTGGATCACATGGTACTCCAAAGTCTCTGAATATAAGAACTTGGAAAAGGCAAAGCACATAGACTCTTACATGTCTCAGACCTATAGTCAGGCTTCCCTTCTGCTCATATTTCAATTGGCCAGAGTTCAATTGCAAGCCCCAGTCCAACTACAAGGGAGGCTGGTAAATGTAGAAGACAAAATGGATATTTTGTGAGCTCTCTGCTTCAGGAAAATACACTGCTCAAAGCCCAGACAGAATTTTCTCTGTGTCTCAAAAGAGGAGCTTCAAACATTCTTTATCTTAGCTTACTCCACTATAAGTTCCTCCTTTCCTCAGCCATTAAATATGTTTGAAGTTGTGACATCATGAATTATCACTATTTGGACTTTCAAAAAAGAAACCAGAATGACCTCTATACAGAAAAAAGGCTGGTAAGGATGTGGAACAACAGGAACTCTCGTTTACTTCTGATGAGAACATAAAATAGTAGAGCCACTTTGAACAGTTCAGCAGTTTCTTATAAAACTAAACATTCTTAGTATTTACTCAAATGAACTGAAAGCTGATGTACAGAAAAACCTGAACACAGATGTTTATAGCAACTTTATTCATAGTTGCCAAAACTTGGAAGCAACCAAGATGCCTTTTGGTAGGTGAATGGAAACAGAAACTGTGGTTCATCCAGACAATTTAATAGTAGTCAGCAATAAAAAGAAATGAGCTATCGAGCCATAGGAAGGCATGGAGGGAATTTAAACACATACCACTCTGTGAAAGAAGCTATTCTACAAAGGCTACATACTGTGATTCCAACTCTAAGACACTCTGGGAAAGGCAAAACTATGGATACAGTAAAAGTACTAGTGTTTGCCAGGGGATAGGCAGGATGGAGGGGTGAATAGGCAGGACACATAGCATTTTTGTGGCAGTGAGACTATTCTGTAGGGTACTACAATGGTGGATACATGTCATTATACATTTGTCAAAACCCATGAAGTATACAACAGCAAGAGGGAAACACTAATATAAATTATGGACCCTAAGTGATAATAATGTGTCAACATAGGTTCACTAATTGTAACAAATGGACCACTCTAGTGCAGGATGTTTAGAGTGGAGGAAGCTGTGTCACTGTGCAAGGGCAAAGGATGTATAAGAATTCTAGTCTTTCCACTCAATTTTGCTGTGAAACTAAAATGGCTCTAAAAAGTAAAGTTTATTAATAATAAAGAAGCTGGAGATGATCCTCTTCAATAAAGTAATAGCACATATTTCTCTGGCAGGAAGTGAAGCAGATGACCTCTTAAAGTCCCTTCTAACACTAATGTTCCCTGATTTCTAATGCTCTGTTGAGTACTGAGAGACCACTGACTCTTAGGGCAGGAAGAGATTTTAAAGGTCAACCACTGGATGAATTATTTTCTTTGCAGCATGACTGCTGAAAGGATATCTAGTCTGTGCTGCAAGATCCTCAGAGAATGGAAATTTGTTGTCTCTTTGATTAACTCCTTCAATACCTCCTGAATCACTTCTTCTGAAATGTATCCTTACATTGAGACATCTGTATCCCCATAGTTTTGGCCTATCAAGTACATCCAAGGGAATAAGAAAGACAGTGGTATCTGGAAGCAAACCTCCTACCTGCTCAACATAGAATCCCACCAATAAAGATGAAGCTCTTGCTGGTGAAGTAGACACAAGATTATGAGGCAGGGATCAGCAACAACCTGACAGAACCAGAGAGGACAGCAAGCTAGGCTCAGAGTGACTTTGATGTCCTGGAGGACAAAGGCAGCAGCTCAGTTTAAGTGCTGGTGAGGTTGTCACTGTGATGGGCAAAAAGCACATTATTTGTGCCAATGCTATTATCTTTTTGATGGATATTGACTTTATTTCAACTAAACATCTCTAAGAGGTTCTTCTAGATTGTTTGCAAACAAGAAGATAGTTCTTAGGAGCTCAAGGCTTGTGTAGAAAAAAAGAAGTCTGTCAAGTCAAATAGATACTTCTCAGTCTTTAGTTTGCTTGGTATCCCTTTAATATCTAACACTGATAATATCCTATTCCTTATTCATTTTTCTCTTCCTTGTCTTTGACTTCTTCATTTTTTGACCGAATTTTCTCTCAATAGATTATCTTCCCTTTCTTCTAATAATGATTATCTTGCCAAAGTTCAATCCCAGTATTATTATTTTAGATGAAACTACTTTGCTAGGTCATCTATCCTCTCCCATGGCTATATGTACATTCATGTATTAATGAATTCCAGCTCGGTTATGAGCCTCTCTACTAACTCATTTCTACCTGAGCAGTCTACAAAGACAATGAGTATGTGTGCTGACAATGGAGTTAATTTGCTATTCACTCTCCTGTTTATATATTTCTAACTTAGCACTATAGTTATCCAGTCTCCAAAGTATGGAGGCCAGAAATCATCCAGCATTCTTCCCTCTAAATGAACCTTCATAATCTAGGCGAGAAATCCCATCAATTCTATCCCCAGGCAGATCTAAAATTTGTCTCTTTCTTTCATCCTCATTACCAATGCCATGGTTCCTCATCTCATTTGAAGTAGTATAATATTCTGCAATAACCTCTAATTTTTTTAATTATATTATAGTATAGGTGGTTTTATAAGAAGTTTCTTGATTCATTATCAGTCTTATCAGTCTTGCTCCTCACAAGCCACTAAAAAAATAATTCCCAGGTTTTGATCTCGATATTTCAACAGTCTGCTTTATGTCACAATTTATTAAGTTATCAAAATCAGGCATTTTCTGCTAATATAGATAAAGATTTAACCCATTTCCTTTACTCTCAAATTTGTAATAGCCCCTCTTCCCAAAAGTCTATTTGTATCCAAGTATAATGCAAAGTTTTTCCTCAAAATTATACCACCAAAATAAAGCTGTTATTAAGACTTTCATAATACAGGCAGACTCTCAATTACTTAATTTTGAACAATATATTACTATTTGAGGAAGACACATTAACCTGAAATGACCTCAATCAAAGCTAGATTTGGATGCTTATAGAGGTCATCTGACATGATGAAGGAAGGTAAATAAATTTAACCCAGATCAAGTCATTATTTCTGGAGAAATTACTTTAAATTGCATTTCTAGTGCCACTGTATACAAGCCCATTTAAAATTTCTGTTAAAATACATTAAATACTGATGTAGTAGGTAGATTTGAGATAACATTTCTAAATGACAGAATCATATTCAGATTCAAAAAGTATTGCAATAAAAACATTAGAGGAAGTAAATATGGCACTATTCTCTCAAGTGACTCCAGATGAAGAAGAAATGAAGGTCAATATGCATGTTCTACATTTGAAAGAAATTGTATCACAAAATATGAGTGTGAAACTGAGCAACTGTGTATAACAGTATAGTTTATATATCATGGGGTTTTAAACATGTAGATATAATTAAAGTTTAAGTTAAAATATTATAGGTAAACACTGGGCCATTTAAACCCTCTAAATGTTTTATATTCAAGTTGAATGAAGAAAAATTATTTTAAACTTACTTATTTAGTAAAATGATGGTTTGACTTACAATCAGGATACACTTATATTTAGCATATATTCTAGTTATATCTCCAGCTCAAGACCTTCATTAGTCAATATCACTAACAACAGCATTTTTCTCCATTCGAAGTACACTTCTATTTTTCTATTTTGTATTCTATCTAACTTAGGCAATTACTCTTGCTCTCCATTTTATAATGTGAAACAAGCAGTAATATTCTCCTCTTTCCCTCATTCACTTCCCCAATTCCCATCAATTTGATTCTAGCAAAATTTGCTTATAATTTGTCCAGCAAGGGTCACAAACTATTGATAAGTGAGAGATGACATAGACGTGTTTTGTTTTACTTAAACAGAAATTTATAAATTATTTCCCCTGTATATTTTAAGCTGAGAGACAATCTGTAACAGAGGTTCTATTTTCTTAATATTTCTATCGTGCTTTACTCTTTTGCCTTCTCTATGATATGACTTTCAACCTTGAATGCTCAGTCATCCAGCTGTCTGGAGACAAACCAGAATTCATTAAAGAAGAAATAAAGACAAAGTCCAAGGGAATATTCATCTTTTGATCTTTAAAAATAGGCTTAAGAAGCAGAGCACTAATCCTCCAAAACTAGCTATTTTCATGAGAAAGGATTTTCTAGATTACTTTTTTTGTTCTTGAGCTTGCCAAGGGCCAAGCTTCAAGGACTCAGCTTTATATATTTCTAGAGTAGCTTGATAAGAGGTAACTAGTCCTTTCATCTTTTCCAGCTTGACATATACTATGGAATTTGAAGATAAGTAAGGTCACCATAGAGCCTGTTTTGACCTCTGTAGTTCCAGTTTACATCTGTCAATACACTAATCTAGCTCCTCCTTTCACTCTCAGATGTCTTCCAGATTTGATGATATATTTTATGATCATCCTAGTTACCAGAGAAGCTAAGGGAAAGCCCTTTGTGATGGTTAATCTTATATATCAACTTAAATGGGCCACAGGATGCCCAAATGTTAGTTCAAAAATTATTCTGAATGCCTCTATGTTTTCAGACAAGATTAACATTTAAATCTGTAGCCTGATAAAAGTAGATTGTCCTTCCTATTGTGGGTGGGACTCAACTGATAGTTGAATATCTGACTAAAACAAAAAGGCTGACTTTTCCTAAGGCAAGAGAGAATTAACATGACTGAATCCAAACTAGTACATTGGCTTTTTCCTGGCTTTAGAATCAAACTAATACATCAGCTCTCCTTGGATCTCAAGCCTTCTCAAGCCTGCCAGTTTTCAGATTGTATCCACACCATCAGCTTTCCTGGTTCTCCAGCTTGCTGACAATCCTACATATCTTGGGATTTTTCACCCTCCATAATGGCATGAGACAATTTCTTATAATAAATATCTTCATCTATATACCAACCAATATATCTATCTATCTATATCTCCTATTGATTCTGTTTCTGTACAGTGCCTTAATTAATACATTCTCCTGTCTTTTGATGCAAGGTATGAGGAGGAACAGAAGAAAGAGAGCAGAGTAGAAAGTAGGGTTGTCTGATTTCCTCTCTTTAGTCTGTGCCTGTTAAGGAAGAGACACAATGGAAAAATTGGAGGGAATACTGAAAAAATTGGACTCTCAGATGAAACTGCCTCATGCCATACTTTCACTGATTTTAAAGAAGAAATGCAGAAAAATACACACACACACACACACACACACACTCATATATATATACATGTGTGCCTAAAAATGTAGTGACTTATTTGAACAATATTAATGACCAATTTTCAACTGTTTGTGACCTGGAAACTATACAAAAATAATCATGCAATTCAACAATAAAAGACAACCCAAATTTTAAAGGGCCAAGTGATATAAACAAATATCTCTCTAAACTGTATTTACAAATGGCCAATACACATATAAAGAGATGCTCAACATTATTACACATTAGGGAAATGAAAATCAAAACCACAATGTGATACTACTTTATACCCATTAGAATGGAAATAATTAAAATGACTCATAATAACAAGTTGGAAAAGATCTTGAGAATTTGGAACCCTACGCAGCAACAGGCATGTAAACCGGTGCACTTTAGAAGACAGTTTGACAGTTCCTCAAAATAATGAAACACAGAAATCAGACATAACTTCCCTATGTTCATATATGAATACACTACCAGTGAAACTCCACATTATATACAACCACAAGAATGGGATCCTAATTAGAATAAATTATACTCCATGTATGTGGAGTACTCCATGTACAATATATCAAAATACATTCTACTCTCATGTATATCTAAAAAGAACAAAAAAATAAAGTTCAAATATGACCTGGCAATTTCATTCCTAGTTATATACTTTAAGAGAAGTGAATATACAAGTGCATACAAAGACTTGTACACTAATGTTCATAGCACTATTGTTATTGATAGCCAAAAAGTAAAAACAACCCAAATTTCCATTGGTGGATGAATGCACAAAATGTCATCTAGCCATATGATGAAATATTATTCAGTCATAAAAGATGAAGCGTTGATACATGTTACACAGACAAACCTTGAAACACTGTTTAAAGTGAAATGATTCCTCTCATATGAAATGTCTAGAGCAGGCAAATCTATAGAGACGGTAGATTAGTGATTTCCAGGGGATGGGAGAAGGAGAAAATGGGCAGTGACTGCTAATGGGTTTGGGGTATCTTCTTTGGGTGCTGCAAACATTCTGGAATTAGTAGCAATTATTGCACAACTTTGTGAAACACTGAAACTACTGAATCATAAACTTTAAAGGAGTTAATTTTATAGTATGTGAATTATATATTACTTTTTAAAAATTTTTTTTAGTTGTTCATGGATTTTTATTTTATTCATTTATCATTTATATGTGGTGTTGAGGCTCGAACCCAGTGCCTCACGCATGCTAGGCAAGTGTTCTACCACTGAGCTACAGCCCCAGCCCAATATATTACTATTTTTTAAATAAACAAAATTTCCTAAATTCTCAGTGGAAGAACAGAACAAAATGGAGTTTCAGGTGTCATTGCTGTTTGTTGTTGTTCCTACAGCCAGCAAAGGAGATTGGGAGATCATTACTGTAAACAAATAAATAAGAATGTTTTCTCCATATCTGTAATGTGGTATGAAAACAATTTTATGACCTTGCTATATGCATAAAGACCCAATTTTCTGGTTCTTTTGAAATCTGATATCTGTAACATTGGGCTGGCAATCCTGTATGAAAACACTACTCTCTACTCAATAGCCACAGCACTTACCTACTTTTAAGGGACACATACTCATCAGTTTGCCAACACCCCCACCCACAATTACCACAACCTATCTAGTTTTGAATATATTTAAATTTGTGATTCCTGGTCAACAAGTCAATCGTAAAAGTTAGACACCTATAAACGGTGTGTATATTTTGTTTCAGTTAGGAATATATATCTGCAAAAAACAGCTACCTGCATAACAGTACCTTTAATAAGGAAGGGGTTTCTTTATCTTATCCATCAAAACGTTGGGAAGTAGATAGTTGCTAAAGTTGGATGAAGATCTCAATGACATCAGGCCTTAATCTTGCATGAGCTACTAGTTGTCTGACAAATATCTATTTTCTCTTTTTGTACAACTCGAACCCTGAAATTATTTCAAGGAATAGTGTCACAAGCTCCAAATAAATTTTTCTGACTTCCTCCCTTGTAACTAGGAGTATCTGAGATACTCCTGACCAATCAGATGTTAGTTAAAGTCACAGAAGTGGACTTCCAGGAAGGCAATTTTAAGGGAGTTAGATTGATACATGCTTTATTTTCTCTGTTTTCCTTTCTTTATGTCTGAAATGAAAATATGCTGAACCTCACCACCATATTGAGAATAGGAAGACTAGGGTCATACCTCAAATGCGACAAAACAAGAAGCAAAGTGGAACAGTGATCCCTATTTATGTCATGTAATCTCCATAACAACCCTGGGCTACCCACTCTGGACTTAATAAAGCCATAAATTAAACCACTTTTTTATTGGTGTACTATAATTATACATAACATTTGGGTTTGTTATGCCATTATCATACATGCATATAACAAAATTTGATGAATCTCTTCCCACAGTACCTTCCCTCTTCCCTTCTCCTCTGCTTGCTCTACTCTATTGATCTCCCTTATATTATCATCGTTTTTATTAGTAGTCAAACATTCTAATATATATAAGCAAGATTCACTGTGGTATATTCATACATGAATATAGCATAGTTTTCATTCCCAGTACTTCCTCATACCCTCCCCTTCTCCATCTCTCTCTCTCTCAATCCCCTTCCTCTACTCTGTCTCCCTTCTATTTTTGTGAAATCCTTTTTTTAATTCCCTTTTTTTCTTTCCAGTGTCCATATATAAGAGAAAACATTTCACTCTTGACTTTTTGAGTCTCTTAAGATACTTTTTCATTTTTATTTTATTTTTTTACTACTACCAGGTGGATACAAATTCTAACGGTTACACTGTCAATGTATATGCAGCTGTTTTGGTACAACTTGAACAAATTTCATTAAAGTTTTAAAATTGCAACTGCTTGCTCATGGCAGTAATATGGAGAAGGGGGGAGAGGTCTATCATAGCTATAGCTTTCTGCTTCCTTTAAAGGCATAATAAGTGCTAAGTCATTATTCAGTCATCAAATTGCTCTTCTCCAGTTGTGGGTGGAAGTAGGAGCAGATAAAATATTCATTAAATATATTCTAAAACAAACTTCATTAAAGTAGTTTCACTATGTGGTAGAGGTAATTATGGAATCTAGGAAATATGTTCACTGGAACACAGAATATGTCTCTGATGGTCAAATGAAGTCCTTTGAGTCCAATATCTCTGACTACTCTGTGCTGAGAAATGGCTCAGTTCTCCTATCCATTTCTGTAGATTCAGACTAAAATAAAATTCTCATTCGAACACAGCACAATTGCACTAAAATCATGTGGCCATGAGTATCCAATAACTCATCCAGATGACTGGAAAAGCTGTATGTATGTAATTTCCATCTAAATAATGATTTAAGAATTATGAATTATTGTAGCAAACCAATATACACCAAGAATACATCCTTCTGCAAACCCAGTCTAAGCCACTGTCCTAAATAGTTAATGACACTCCTCTCCACCTTTATACTTTTCTCTGGGCATTGGTTGTGCCTTTCTCCCTGTGCTTGCTGTTTTGTAATACACTTCTTTTTTTCCTGTCTCTTTCCTCTTTGTCTGGGAGCCTTTTGAGGTCAATAACTGCTCTTCTCTATTTCCGAAGATAAATCTAATTACTTAATACAGGATAAATGCTCTATAAATACTAGTTGATTTGAATGAAGCTCTAGATAAAGCCCATCACACTTTGAAGGAGGCTCGTCAGTAAGACAAATCTGAAATAATCTGCACTTGTAATTTGCACTATACACAAAAAAGAAAATCCATTAAAAAGTACTCAAATCTTTAAGAACTTGACTTTGATGACCTGCAAGGAAAACTGAGAACATCCAGCTCTCTCCTTGACAGGTATTTATTATTTATCCTTCTTGTCAGAAATCATAGATTTTGTTTATCCTTCCTGTTTAATCAGCACCAAGAGGCATAATGGCTGTGAAAGGTCCCTAATGTCTTTGCATCCCCTCCCAGCCTCCTATTTTATGGAAGAGCAATGAGCTCATTTGCAGAGATGCTTGCCAGGCTCTGCATATGGTTTGTAATATAAATAGATCACATCTTAGGCACATCAGCAAGATAGATGAGGCCTGCCCTCCCCAAAGTCTGCCGAAGTAAAAATTCTCACCTTAAAAAGTAGACAAGCCAACTCCACATTTTACTTTGCAGGGAATTTAAAGATGTGTGGAAATTTCAATCTTTGGTCTACTTAGATAAGTCCTGGAGTATCTAAAAATAAAATATGACCAAACTAAAGACTAAATGATAGTCCTGTTTAATTTCAGACTTTCAACTATCATTAGACTTCATGACTACATATTTACTAAGAGCAGTTTAGGTTCATTATTGGGACCATAACCTACTATATTAGTTTAAGCATATATTGACCAGATTCTATCTTATTCTATCTACAAATAAAACCTGATAATTTGGCTTACTTATGATGCAAGTGTCTTAAAACAAAGATGAATCTACAAACTAAAGTTGACCATAAAACCAAATGATAATAAGGTGAACAACAGTCACAATCATTTTTATTTGAAATAGTTTCTCACAAGAAGTTGCAAAAATAATGTATAATTCTGTGTACCCTTTACCAAGTTTGCCCAAATGAATATTTTACATAACTATAGTACATTATTAAAACTAGGAAATTGACATTGATTTACTACTAGTAACTAATAATTTCACCTGGATTTCACTCTCTCTCCGCAGGTGTTTTAGAGGAGAGGTGCAGTACAAAGTTCTATGAAATCTTTATTACAAGTTTAGACTGTGTAACCAGCACCAGGGGTGCTCTACCACTGAGCCACATCTCTAGCCTTTATTAAAATTTGAGACAACGGTCTTGCTAAGTTGCTGAGGCTGGCCTCAAACTTGCAATTCTCCTGCCTCATCTTCCCAAGTTGCTGGGATAACAGGCATGCCCATCCCACTCAGATAATTTTCAAATATAGAAAGAGAAAGTTCAAAAAATCTGTTCACTTATTCTTAAAAATACAATTAGGCATGAAATGAATAAAGAGATTTAAAAAATAAATAAGAGCCCATCCTACAGCTCAGGGTGATAAAGGCACAGTTCGTAAGTCCCTTTTGCTTTTCCTCAAAACCATAGCAACTCTATTTCTGTCCTTGTTTTTCTTCTGCACCAAGACCATAACAGTTTTATCCTCTGAGGATTATTTCTAAAAATAAAATCAGAAATAAGAAACAGTAAAGGTCTCTATCTTGGGTTTCTAAGTGGTATTTTTAGTCTTCTCTTTATTTTATCCACTATTTCCTATTAGAAAACATCCTGTCGATTGCACTACCTGCAGGCTCCATGCAGTCAGAAAATGTCTGATCTTAGTGTTTCTTATGCCTCTGTCCCCTCTACTGCCTCTGAGGATGCCATAAAGGAAACATGATGGAGCTCAGTGGGGCTGAGACCTGAGCTCTGGGGCATTAACTTTTGTCTGGCCTCCACCTGTCT
>PVHX01029817.1:0-16504 GCA_004024805.1 Geosciurus inauris | reverse complement strand
CTGCCCCTGCCAAGATGAACGAAATGCACCTTGAAGTTTATAACCAGTGTCTGCCCCACAGAAGACCCTGAAAGGCAGGGACCCCTCATTTCCGCCACATGTGCCTTTTCTGTTCTGACTTTGGTGTTTTCATTTAGGCCATTTTCCCAAAATGATTCACTCAGTAACTTCTCCAGACCCCAACTTCTCCAGCAATGCCCTCTCACCTCCAGGTCCCTGGCAGGGCTGCCAGGCCAATGGTTACCAAACCTGATCTTGCCAGTTAGCGCTGACTGTGCCGGGCACTGCTGGGCCTTCTCACAAGCCCCATCTCATTTAATCGGCACGGGGCCCTGTGAGCTAGGTATTCATATCATTATCTCCCATGTACAGATGGGAGGCTGGCACCAGAGAGAGCGAGACAGCTGCTCAAGATCACACAGCAAGCAAACTCCAGGGCTAGGATTCAACCCGCTATGCTCTGAATGGCTCTCCAGACTCCAGGCTGCGGGAAACCGTCCTGCTTTGATGGCGAGGAACCTGGTGCTTTCCTGGGATCAGGAGTTTAAATAGCCTGTTCCCACCCTCCCAGTGGCGATGGGGCTGGGAAATGGGGAAACTGAAGACTCCCTCTAGGACACAGGCTGATGTGTCCAGGGTCACGTGGCGAGTCTCGGAGTGGGTATGGACGGCGCTTGGGGCTCTCTGCTGACTGTCTTGCTGTCCCAGGCTCATGAGTCCCACCCAGTCCAGGGGAGGTCTTTCTGTGCCCTGCCACCAGCCCCTGCTGGTGTGCATGGGGCTCCTGGGTTGCCTGTCCTCCCGTCCCTTCCCTTCCTTCCTCCCAAGGACACATGCATGGTGTGCCCTGTGCTGGGCCCCTCGGCAGGCGCAGCAGGAGGGACACAGACCTAGACCTTGACTTTGAGCCCATGAAGTGACTTCACTCATCCTACATGTGACCAGCTCAGTACGGCTGGGGACAGGCCAGTGAGTGGCAAGCAATATGTCAGGCAGAGTTGGACATGGAGTGTCACCGTGTACCTGGCCGGGTCCCCTGGGCCAGTCCTCTGCAGGCTCGGTTTCCTGCTTGGGGGCTTCGTGTCTCCGAGGGGTCCTGAGACAGGAAGTGCTACCAGGGGCGGCTGGAGCAGCCAGACCTGCACACGGTCTGGTCCCAGGGGCGCAGCTGCCAGCGCCCCCACCCCCTGAAGGCTAATCCGCGGTCAATGCCGCCGGAGGAAGAGGCTCTGAACCGGGACCAGCTCCGGCCGCTCCTGGTCCACCTGGCCAATCCTTGCCTTTCAAAGGCGGGACAGGGCTGCCAAATCCACCCCGGGGACCTGACGCAATTGTCCTTGGGACAACTGCTGAGAGGCTGCGCGGGGGCTTCTGGATGGGCACAGGGGACACTCTTGGAAAGCCACCAGGCCCGGGAAGCCAGCCTGGGGAGGGGAGGGGCAGGGAAGGCACCACCGCCCTCTGCCCGGGCACAGAGAGCCCCTTCCTCAGTGCTGATGCGGCAGAGGCCTCTGGCTGCCACAAGACCACGGCGCAGAGTCCTAGCCATCCGGCACCGTGGGTCCCCTCAGGACCAACACCTCCCACGTCTAATTCTTTCACACTTATCAAATGTCTATCTGTTACACGGCGGTGCTCTTGGATCTTTTAGAGTGTCCTCCGAGTCCAGACTGCCTGGCCTTCAGTCCATTTGATGTCTATGTGATCTTGGGCCAGTTTCTTGACCTCTCTGAGCCTCCCTTTCCTCATTCTGGATGAGGACCCGTGAGAATGCCAGGCTCTTGTGGGGACTTCACGAGAGTCCGTGTGGAGGGCTTGAGGCTGCGCTGGGCCGGGAACAAACACCCGCTGGCGGCTTCTTTCTTCCTTTTCTTCTCTGTTTCTCTCCCTCCCTCCCCTTCCCTGCTTTGCGGTCACATCCTGGGCCACAAGTCTTGGCTCTTTTCTAGGCACCATAGAATTATTTTAAGAACCCAGGGTACCACGGGGGCTTTCCAACATCAAGGCGAACGCGTCCCAGTGAAGAAATGATAAATTCACACTATGGCTTGTGGACATGTCTCAACTAGGGTCATTAACGTGCAGCCTGGACCGGGATTTCCACCCGTGTCTCGACGTGCCAGCCTCCGTGGCCTGCGGATGCCTCCATGGTTACGGTGACTCTGTGCCGTCCCCACGCACCACGCGCAGCTCCTGCGTTTTGTGTGAATTGCTCTTTCCCTTAAACTTAAATTCAGCTTTAACCTGAAGAACACCATCCACGGAGCCAGAGTCCAACGACCCGCCACAGATCAAACGCTCAGCTACTCAATGCAATTTTTAAATGACACCAGAGCACCTGTTCCAAGGCACAGTCCTTATTCTTTCTGCTGAAGCCACATGCCAAACACAGCCGTGCGTTTCACCCCAGTCCTATTTCTTTTCCCCAGTGTTAATTTGGCTCCAGCCTCGTCAGTCGCAGGTACGACGTCGAGGGTTCCACGGGCTGGTTATAGATTTCTTTCCGGCACGCATTAAAGTCACCACCTGGTTTGACCACGGGCCACCCAGACGCATCTCCGTGTGCACTCGCGTCTCACGGTGGATGGCTGGTCCACCAGCTCTTTGATTGATGGCTTCATACTTACTAATTGTTTCCTCTTTTCCCAAGTCTGAAGGTCACATTCAGGCACAGAGAGGTCAGCGTTCTTGTCCTGAGTGCTGTTCTGATCCAGCTCCTGTGCTGTCCGGGGCTTGGTGCTTGGCTCAGCCCCTCTGCGTCTCCCTCCTGGTATCTCTTCTCCCTGGCCCTGGGAGACACAGAAAGGGTTAACATCCATCCCCCATCTCCCTGACACACCCCACCCTGGGTTCCTGGCATAATCGCCAGCTTCCCTTGAGCAATGACCTTGCCCCCCACCGTGGGGGCTATCAAGAGACAGATATAAACACCTCAAAGTTCCCAGCTAGCGGCCTTAATTGGCACCTTTCTGTTCTGCTTTAAATTAATCAAAGCCAGTCCGATATTAATACTGTAGGGGGAATTAAAATCATGCAACGCATTAAAGATGTAATTTAAAATTAATAACTCATAATTATTTATCATGGCGTATCAGTGGAGCTATGAATTTTCCCTTCTAACCCGGCACACATTCCCCTGCCTCTGCTTTTAATAGCATCTGGACCATTACCGTGCCCAGCCTCAGTTCCTGCAGACACCCAACCTGAGAGATGTAATTCATTTAATTTAATTTTGGGGGGGCGCTTAATTGTGGTAAATCACTACTTAAGAAAAGACATCTATTTGAAAGGACAAATTGAGATAATTTAATAAAAGCTGGAGTGAGGAAGCCCAAGGACTTAATGATGCGCTTTGGGTTTTGACTACAGAAGCCCCCTCCTCTTTGACTCATTTATCTAGAGATGCTGAGTTCTGTTGCAAAGTGTTTAAAACAATGACAGCAATTCAAAAAGGTTTCCCAAACAATGGAAATGACCCACGCGTCCACCAATACGAGATCCAGCAAATAAGCTGTGTCTTTTCTGCCCAATGGAATACTATACAGTCATATAAAAGAATGAAGACAGACTGTGTGTCTTCGTATAGAAGAATCTGCTGGATACTTCCAGTGGAACAAAACAAAACAAAAACACACCACAATGTTAGAAGAATGTATAACTTGCATTATGTCAAAAAGAATATATATTTATGTCCCTTATATAAAATGGTATAATATTTGCATACAATTCATGTACTTTAAATATTTCTGGATTACTTATCATTCTAATGCAATGTAAACAGTTGTTATACTGCATTGCTTAGGGGATGATGACCAGGGAAGTCTGTGTGTGCTATTTCCCCCCTTCTGCACTTGGTTGAACCTGTGGGTGCGGAGCCCACGGACACACAGGGCTGTCTGCAGCATATCATCTCGTGTACAGTGCAGAATATTCCTGCACAGAAGCACACGGCCCAGTCCCACTGGCCAGCCCGCAGGAGAGGGTTAGGAAGCTGGGGCACAGGCACAAGGGGGTCAGTTCATTCTTCAGATACTTTTGCATCTTTTGAATTGGGTGCCAGATCCACATATCAGCAAATTCACAAAGATAAAAAAAAAAAAAAAATAGTCATCTCAGGGAAGGAGTTGCCACCTCGGGTCTGGCCCCGTCTCCGTGTCCCGCTCTTGTTCCACAGGCCAGCTCTACTACAACTCTCCCCACATGCTGCGTGTCCTCTCTGGACCGGCCACCATGCCCATTTACCGGCTGGCTCCTTGAGTCCAGCTGCAGGCTGGGTCTAATGGGCTCTTCATTTCTGGTGTGTCATTTATGGAAAATTTCAAACATAATGAAGGTGAAGGAATTTTAAAACAAACCCCCAGATATCCGCTGTCTGGATTCGACCATTAATGTGCTGTGCCAGTTGCCGAATCCCAGACTGCTCCATGCCGCCGTCTCTCCATCTGTCAGTCTGTGCCATTTTTTCATGCAATTCAAATTGCAATCTGCAGACATCTGTGTATTTCCCCCGGACACTTCAGGACGTCCCTCATTCATGGGAAGCAAATTGGGTGAGGGTTCCCTTTCAATTTTTAAGTAATATTTCCACACTGCAAAGAGCACAGATCTGTGGTTGGCCATTTGACGAGTTTTGACTGATGCAACACAAAATCCTACTGCAACACAGGACATTTCCATCTCCCGGGAAATGGCCTCCTCCCAACTCCCCAAACCCCCAGAGACAACAATTCTATTTGTTTTTTCTACTGTGGATTAGTTAGACCATTGTCAAACTTCACACAAGTGGAATCGTATGAACGTATTCTTCTGTACAGGTTTAGCTCAGCGTCGAATTTGGAGATCCATCGTGATGTTGGGTACGCCGCGGGCCTGTCTCTTTTTATTACTGAGTGGCGGCCCACTGAATGGACATACCACAATGTGTTTATCCAAGTGGTGGATCGGTCAGGTTGCTCTATGTACTTATCAACATTTGGCATTGTCTGTCTTTGATTTTAGGCATTCTAGCCAGGAAATAGTATCTTCCTGCAGTTTTCATTTGCACTGATGACTGGCAGAGTTGAATGACTCCATTGTATGGGTCAGAAAATGGAGGCTCAGAGAGGTGAAGTAACTGGCTGAAGGTTGCACAGATTGAAAAGTCAGAGCTCAAATCCACTGCTATGGTATGAATATTTGTGTCCTTCCAAAATGCACATGTCGAAACCTAACCCCCACTGAAATGGTGTCGGGAGTGGGGTCTTTGGGGAACTAGGTCAGGAGTGTGGAGCTTAATGGTATTAGTGTGCTTATAAAAGAGGTTGGGAGAGGTCCCTTGCCCTGTCCTTCACGTGAAGCTACAGCTAGAAGGTGCTATCCATGAACCAGACAGCGGATCCTCACTAGACACCACATCTGCCAACTCTTTGCTCTTGGGCTCCAGGCTCCAGAGCTACGAGGGATGAATTTCTGTTGTTTATAAGCCACTTGGCTTACGGTATTTTGTGAGACGCCCCCTTCCCTTGGGTTTGAAACCAATTAGCTCAAAACCATAAAGCAGTGCGGGATTAGCTGGATTAGTCCTCCAGGGGCCTCCCCACGCTCTCTAAGACATTTACAGCAAGATCATAACGATTTAAAAAAACAACTAAATAATCAGAAACAAGGCAAAAAAAAAAAAGACAAGTGTCCCGACAAGAAGTCTTCCAGGCTTTTTTTTTGGGCTGGGGGGTAACCAGGGATTGATCCCTGGGGTGCTTAACCACTGAGCCTCATCCCCACCCCCCTTTTATATTTTATTTAGAGACAGGGTCTCGCTGAGTTGCTGAGGCTGGCTTTGAACTTGCGATCCTCCTGCCTCAGCCTCCGGAGCTGTCTTCACGGCCATTGTGCAAGGAGGTTGCTTTCTTGAAATCCACTTCTTGACTCGGGCTCTACTCTGCGCAGCATCCCTCCGGGATCGATTCGTATGGTTGGGGACTGTTTCTTGGCCCCACTTGGAGGCAGACAGCGGAGCCCCTCCTGGCAGGGTAGGGACGCCATTTGGTCACACTTGGAGCTTGCAGGATGCAGCGCGCCCTCCCCGCGGGCATCTCTTGCTGTTACGTTTACTTTGTTTCCATCAGGTTCAAACTTGGCAGGGCCCCAGATGGCCTTGGGGCTGATGGCTGAGCCCTGACTTTGCAAAGCTTTGTTTTTGGCGCAGACTGTTTGCAAACAACTGAAACTGCGAGCCTGGCTGGCGGCCCCCAGCCACACTCGCGTTTCTCCAGACTTCTCTGCCCATCTCCCCCTGGAGGCCCCGCCTTCCTCTCTCAGCTCCTGTGGGTCAGGTGCAGCTGCCCATCACTGCCAGGGGTGGGCAGGAGATCAGCCCCAGCCAATCACAGCACTTCATATCTCTGCCTGCAGTGATTGGATAAAGGATACACACGTGACCCAACTGAGCCAGTGAGATTCCATTCTGCTACTTCAAGAAGTGGCCTCTTGCTGTTGGTTTGCCAAACTGGAAGGATGTGAGTTTGAGGCTCGAGGTGGCCATTCTTGCCATCAGGAGAGGAGAGCCTTCAAGGTCAGTCTCGAGAAAAGCAGAGTCAAAAGGTGGAGGGAAACAGATCCCAAGGGACAGCAGTTGAGCTCCTGGGTGCAGCTGTGCCTGAAGCCTGAATTTTTCAACGTCGTGGTCCAGTCAGTCCTCTGTGTGTGCTTAAACAGTCTGACGTGTGCGCCTGTCACTCGCAACTGGAAAAGATTCTAACCTATCAATCTGCGTGGTGGCAGGGTAGGGGTGGGGGAGAAAGGTAAGAAATTCAGAAAACCTAAGTTATAGCTTTGAAACTTCAAGGTAGGGAGGGAGCATAGAGGACATTTTAGGGTCATCTGGTTCCACCACTGGCGGTCTCACAGAATATCCTCCACTTCACCCCTGACGGGATGTCAGGCTTTGCTTGTACGCCTGCAATGGCGGGGAACTCAGTCTGTCCCCAGGCAGCGCGATCCCCGGCCGGGCAGCTCTGACCGTGGAAATTCGGGCAGAGTATCTGTCAGGAAGGGGACTGGAATAAAACCAGCCTTGCCCCACCCTCCTGTCCTCTGTCACAACTTGTCCCATCACGGTGAGTCCCCGTCACATTCCCCAGGCCTGCCATCCCCTCACAGAACCAAAGCCCACAGACGTCACCTGTTACTCCCCCGAGGTCACTGCGGGCCCTTCTGTCCCCCTCACTCCGCCCCAGGAGGACTAGTCCTTGCTTTTCTAGAGCTCAGAGCCTCTGTGCCTGTCACTTCCTCTCCTGGGCCACCTTCTCCCGATTGCCGGTGCTGGCTCCTGGCCTCCTCCCAATCTGTCCAGATGTTGCCTCAACGCCCATTTAAATTTGTCCCCCTCGTGCTGCCCCCCCACGCCCCTCGTTTTCTCCTCGGCATTTATCATCGCGTGGCACAGAATAGGGTTTACTTAACTCCCCCCTGTCTCCACTTTCAAGGGCAGGGACAATCTCATTGCCTCTGTTCGCGGTTGTGCCTCAGTCTGGCTGTCCCTTGGTACCCAGGGGGGATGGGTACTAGGACCCCAGAAGATTCCGTCGGTCCCCCATGGAATCCCACAGACCCTGCACACCGCTGCCCCACTCCGTCATCTCCAGATTACTTGGGACGGCTCACACAGTGTAGACGCTCTGTGAATAGTCATTCTGTGTTCTTCAGGGAGTCACCACAAGGGAAACGTCGAGACATGCTCCGTACAGAAGCCATTCCTTGCTTGAATTCAAATATTTTTATTTTTGTGGTGCTAGAGATAGAACCCCGGCACTCGTGCTAGACACGTGCCCCGTCCCTGAGCTACACCCTCCAGCCCGTTCTGATCTGCGGTGGGTTGAATCCACAGCTGTGCGTGCAGAGGGCTTGCAGTCACCAAGATCGGAGCCGGCGCAGAGTAGATGCTCATTAAATACTGATTGAATGAATCACCCGGTGATCCAGCTTTGGAATGGAGCCTGGTACACAGTCGGTGCCCAGACAAGGCTGCAGGCAAGAAGGATGGACCTAGCCAAGTGGGTGCTGGGAGGGGCAGGGGCTGGTTTATTACTCTCCAGAACCCCAGGGGTGCCCGTGCCAGGCAGCCAGGTCCCCGACACCTGATTTGCCCCTCTGACACTGGGGCTCTTAGGTAAAACGGACACGCTCCATCTCTCCCCACCATGGACTGTGGCCGGAGGAGGAGAAATCAATATAAAGATCAGCGTCGGAGGCGACGGAAGGAAGAAAGGCCTCTTTTTGCTGAGGAGCTGCTGCGGGAGGGATGGGGTGCCCCGCTCGTGGTAGAAAGCCGACCGGCCTCCCAGCCCCGTGCCAGCGTCCTGTCCCCGGGCCTCGTTCAGGGAGGCGCTCAGCACCCAAGGCCTGGGGAGCTTCTCCCACATCACATTTTCTCTGCCCAGAATTTAGGATGTGTCCCACATGTCACATCACTGAACAGGCCCACTAGTGCCCATCTTGGTGTCCAGGTTCTGGGGACAGAGGGGTGAGCGAGGTAGACAACATCCCTGCCCCCATGGGACAGATGCCAAGGACAGACACAGCAAATATGACAAACTCGTAAAATGTGTCATGTGTTTGATGACTGGAAATACCCAGGAGGTCCACACTCCAGGAAGGGACAAGAGGTGTCGGGTGTAGAGCTGGCGCATCCTAGGTGGCATTCGGCAATGGAGAAGGCTGCGTGGTTATCTTGAGAAGGAGCTGGCCAGGAGATGGAGCGGCCTCTGCAAAGGCCCTGGGGCAGGAATGCATGGGTACGTTCCACGTAACAGCATTTTGACAGGCTGCATGTGCAGTGTCAGTCCTAGACGATCGGGAAGCTACAGGACTCCTATCGCCTAGTAACCCTGAAGCCACAGAGTCAGGTGGGGAATGAGCCACCCGGGTGGTGGCGTTTGGTCTTGTTGTGGTGCTGGGGATGGAGCCCAGGGCCTCGCACATGCTAGACAAGTGCTCTACCTCTGAGCTGCACTCCAGCCCCACGCCTGGTCTTTTTTGTTTGTTTGTTTGTTTGTTTGTTTGGTACTGGGGATTGAACTCAGGGGTACTCGACCACTGAGCCACATCCCCAGCCCTATTTTGTGTTTTATGTAGAGACAGGGTCTCACTGAGTTGCTTAGCGCCTCGCCCTTGCTGAGGCTGGCTTTGAACTCGTGATCCTCCTGTCTCAGCCTCCCAAAGTGCTGGGATGACAGGCTCGTACCACCACACTCGGCTCACATTTTCTTTACTTATTCTTCTGTTGATAGACACCTAGGCTGGTCCCGTAGTTTGGCTGTTGTGAATTGTGCTGCTGTAAACATGGGTGTGCAGATGTCACTGGAGGAAGATGACTCTGATTCCTCAGGGTGAACACTGAGGAGCAGTATAGCTGGGTCGTCTGGTGGTTCCATGGCTAGTTTTTTGAGGAGCCTCCATTCTGGTTTCCATAGCGGCGGGACTAATTCACAGTCCCACCAACAGTGTGGAAGTGTTTCTTCGTTTCCGCACCCTCTCCAGCTTCATTATTATTTGTCTTCTTGATGACTGCCTCTCCGATGGGAGAGGAGATCTCAGTGTGGTTTTGATTTGCGTTTCCCTACGTGCTGATGATACGGAGCATTGGCCGCATATTGGTTGGTCGTCTGTATTTCCTCTTTTGAGTCATGTCTTTAGTTCATTTGCCCGTTTGTTCATGGGGTTATTTGATGTTCGGGGTGTAAAGTGTTTTGAGTTCTTTAGATATTAACCCTGTGTCAGAAGAGTAGCTTGCAAAGGTTCCCTCCCGTCCTGTGGGCTCTCTCTTCACATTCCTAATCGTTTCCTTCGCTGTGCAGAAGCTTTTTAGTTCGATGCCGTCCCATTTGTTAGCTCTTGGCATTATTTTCAGAGCTTTAGGGGTCCCATGGAGAGAGCCATTGCCGGGGCCTGTATGCTGGAGTGTGACTCTATTGTATCTTCTAGGAGTTGCATGGTTTCTAAGGCCGAGGTCTTTGATCCATTTTGAGTTGGTTTTTGTGCAGGGTGAGTGTTGACGCTCTAGTCTCTTTCCAACACCGTTTCTTAAAAAGGCTGCCTTTTCTCCGGTGGATGTCTTTGGCACCCTTGTCGAGGATCAGATGACTGTCTCTGAGGGGGTTTGTCTCTGTTTCTCCCATTCTGTTCCGTTGGTCCGTGTGGTTGTTTTTATGCCAGTACCGTGCAGTTTTTGTGACGACAGCTCTGTCGTATAATTTGAAGTCAGGTGTTGCGATACCTTCAAGCGTTGCTTTTTTGGCTTGGAATAGCTCTGGTTATTCTGGGTCTTTTATTCTTCCAGATGAATTTTAGGCTTGCTTTCTAGTTCTGTGAAGAATGTCACTGGTATTTTGATGGGGATTGTGTTGAATCTGTATATTGCCTTTGGTAGAATGGCCATTTTAACAATATTAAGTCTGCCTATCCATGAACATGGGAAGTCTTTCCATCTTCTGAGGTTTTATGCAATTTCTTTCCTCAATGTTCTCTAGTTTTTATTGTAGAGGTCTTTCACCTTCTTGGTTAGATTTACTCCCAGGGTTTTTTTTTTTTTTTTTTTTTTTTTTTTTTTGAGGCTATTGTGAATGGAATTGTTTCCTAATTTCTTTCTCAGCAGATTCATTGCTGATATATAGGAAAGCTGTTGACCTTTATATGTCAATTTTGTTGCCTGCTACTTTGCCGAATTTGTTTATTAGCTCTAGCAGTCTTTGGGTGGAGTTCTTTGGATCTTGTGGGTATGGGGTCATATCATCTGCAAGCAGTGATAATTTGACTTCGTTCTTACCTATTTTTAGCCCCTTTATTTCCTTCTCTTGCGTAATTGTTCTGGCAGTTAAACAGGAGCAGTGAAGAGTGGACATCTTTGTCTTGTCCCAGATTTTAAAGGAAATGCTTTCAATTTTTCCCCATTTACTATGAAGTTGGCTTTGGATTTTTCATATAGAGCCTTTATGGTGCTGATGTAGGTTCCTTCTATCCCTGTTCTTCATTTTTTGTTTTTTGTTTTTTCTCATGATTGAGTGCTGAATTTAGCCAAAGGCCTTCTCTGTATCTATTGAGAGGACTAAGTGAATTTTGTCTTTCATTTTGTTTATGTGATGAATTACATGTATTGATTTGTGTGTGTTAAACCATCCTTGCATTTCTGGAATCAAACCAACTCAGTCTTAATATGTTGTTGAACATAATATTCTAATATGAAGTATTTTTGCATCTAAGTTCATCAGGGTTGTAGTTTTCTTTACCCTTGGTAAAATACCACTTGACACACAATTTCAGAGCACACCAAGGATGGGCACGTAGACACATGTCGTAAAACATCACAAACCACTCGTGAAGGATAAACACCAAATTGGGGTGATTCCTCTCGCAGGGAAGGAAGAGAGAATGATGCTTTAAGCATACCTGCACACACGAAAAATAAAAGTGAAATATGGTTGAATGCTGAGGCTTGGCGGCGAGAGGTTCACATGCATCTTATTTAATTTGCTCTGTGATTTTCAGTTTCCTTAAACACATCTGATAAATGGAGGTCAGATACCCTCTTGGGGACTCGCAGGTGGGAAAGGCCTCCCTCCCACTTTCTTCTGCACGTGGGCTTTCACAGGAGCCTCCTGGCCGGCCGCCCCAGGCTCCCTTGAGCCACCTCCTCCCCAGCATCTAAGGGTCGCGGCAAAGCTGCGGCCATTCTACTGAGTGGAGGGCCAAGAGTCAGGACAGAGGGGTGGGAGCTGCTCTTTTCCATAGAAAGAGGAACATCATGGTGGCCAAGGGTGTCAGCTCTGGGATGGAGCCCCACCTCCACTGCCTCTCCTAGGCTGTGTGTCTTTGGGCAAGTGAGGGACCTTCTCTGGGCCATGCGTTCCTGCTCTGTAGAATGGGTATCATTGGGGTGCCTTCTTCCCGGGGGCATCCAAGTTGGGAGGCACCATTAGCATAGACTATTCTGAAGGATATCTTAAAGGAAAAAAGAAGGATATCTTAAAGGAACAAAAGCCTAGGTACAGAGGTGAATTCAAAAGAGCCGAGGGAGGAGCCCTGAGGTTCAAGCTTGGGAGGCACCTTGGTAAATGCCGCAGGCTCGCTTCTGCCCACCTCGCAGTGCCGGAGTGAGGATTCCATGCTGGTATGCTTTTTTTTTGGTATTGGGGATTGAACCTGGGGTGCCTAACCACTGAGCCACCTCCCCAGCCCTTTTTCATATTTTTAAAAATTTTGAGACTGGGTCTTGCTGAGTTGTTTGGGGCCTTGCTAAGTTGTCGAAGCTGACTTTGAACTCGTGATCCTCCTGCCTCAGCCTCCAGAGCTGTTGGGATTACAGGCGCGGCCACCACCCAGCAGACATGCCCGCTTAACCATTGCCCATGCCTGCTGGGTGCACAGCGAGTCCTCAACAGGCAGAGAATTGTTCAGGGTGATAAAACAACAGCAATAATAACAGCAACCCTGACTCTCGGCCTCAGGGTGCACCATTGTCTACCTGGATACTCCAGCTATAGACTCCTGGGCTCTGGGTTCAGATCCTGACCTTGGTACTGGGGTATGCTGGAGGCCACAGGGAATTCACTTGCCCTCTCTGTGCTGATGGGTTTATCCTCACTGTAGAATATCAGAGTGGCTTTGAAATAGACCAGGGGAGGCCAAGATATCCTATGTCCCTCTGGGCGCTGGCTTTCTCGCTTTCCTAGGACAGTTGATCTCTCTGGTCCCCTCCTGGGTTTCTGCTTGGGAGAAGCGGATCAAAGGTAAAGGTTTCAGCCACACTTGGAGCATCTCCGAGAGAGCCAGTGACGCTTTCCGTGATGGCTTGGTTCTGCTTGCTGGCCCAACATTAGATCTTCCTGCTGCTTTCATGCATCCAAAACCAATTATTGAACACCGACTGTGTACCTGGCCAGCTCCTAGGTGGGGGCGGGGTGGGAATGGGGGCATTGGCCTGTCTGCAGCCTGCAGGATGCGTCCTTGAGGAGAAGCAGGGTCAGGCGCTGGACTGAGTTTCCTCACTCTGCTTTTATGAGAGTCCAATGGTATAAATACTGTTCTTGGCTTTTTTCCTTCTTTCAGCCGAGGAAAAGGAGGAGAAGTTAAGTGACGGGGCAAGACTTCGTCCTCCGCTTGCCTGATCACGGCAGGCTGTATTTTCAAAGCCAGCCTCGCCTTCTAATGCCACGATAGCCCTTCCCTTGTGGAGTGGCAGGATCTGTGCCCCCTCCTCTTGAACTTGGACAGCCCCTGGGAACCACTAGCATGACTGATGGGGTATTGCAGAAATGACATTATGTGATTCCAGAAGCTGGGTCATAAACTGGGTCATACACCAAGGTTCAGAGAGGTACAGTCATTTCCCTAAGGTCACACAGCTAGCAGGTGGCAGACGCAGGATGCCCACAACTCGGAGTTTTTTGCTTTGAAGACACTGTCTCTCTGCTTCTTTGTCTGTGGGAGCTTAGAAGCAGGGCAGAGACCCCAGCCCACTTAGGGGAAGATGGAGGCAGCTCCAGCTGGAGGGGCAGGGAGGGAGAGGAAGGAAACCTGAGGCTTTTTCCCCCCCGGCTCTGCGGGCCCTGCCTTCTTCAGGTTGGCAAAAGGAAACAGATTAAGGGACTATTGGAGAAGTTTCTCCAGGGCAGAGAGAGGGCCAAGCTGCAGCTGCCTCCCTCCCCAGCGGCACCGACCCACTCTCGGGGAGGAGGCCGAGGAGGCTGAGCAGGATGGGGAGAGGCTCTTGGTGCCTCAGAGAAAGCCAGGTACCGTCTGCGTGCGAGTCCCCGAGCTGACCTACTTCCTGCACAGAAAGACCACGTGTGACGGGCAGGGGTCTCGGCAGGCGCGGAGAAAATCCCATCCACGTGGAGCAACAAGCTCCTCAGAGCTGCGGCCTCCTGGGGCCCAGTGACGCAGGGGTAGCGCCCACCGGTGGGACGCGCCACCTCCTCCTGCCGGGGAGCTGACCCGGGCCGAGGGGACAGGCACGCCCGCGTTCCAGGATGCCAGCTGGGCAGGGGCCAGGGAGCGCCCACCGCAGGGCGTCTGCACGGCCCTCCCTGCGCCCGGCCACTGTCCCCACTCACCTGTTGACAGCTGTCCTCTGAGATGTGCACCTGTCCCTTCACCTGCCAGGGAAGCTCACGCAGGCTCGAGGTCTGGCAGAGCAGCCTGCGTATCTCATTTAATCAGTGACACCCCAGAGGAGCAGTGATCCCCGACTTCTGTCACTCGCCGCCTGCCGGGTGTGCTGGGTGCTTTCACGGGACCCACCTTAGAATAATCACACGAGGCACCGGGGAGTTCTCGCCGCTCCCGTTTCCCAGATGAGAAAACCCAGGCTCAGGAATCCACTGACTTGCCCAAGGCCACTTGGCTACCAAGTGATAGAACCAGGCCCCCGTCTAACGCCAGCGTCCTAAGTGAGATCCTGAATGTCAAGTGCCCTCTGGACGAGATGGGTGGCGGCCGGTGTGTGGCTGAGGTTAAGAAGTGGGCTGCAGCTGAACCATGTGGGATTCAGGTTGGCTTCAGGAAGGACTTCCAGAGACTCTCCTGGGTCCTGAGGAGCGTTTCGGAGGCGGCCCTGGAAGAATCAAGCTGCTCATTCTGGGCCTGCGTGAAGGCAGGGAGACGACCTGTATCATCCTGTGTTTGTGCTGAGTGTGGGCCGGACTTCACAGACACGTTCCTCCCCTTGTCCCTCTGACGTCCTGTCTGGCTTTCTCTCTGGGAGGGGGCTCGAGGCTGGCCTCACCCTCTCTCAGCCCTCTCCCCAGCCACAACTCTTGGTGCCCCACTCCTTCCCCGGCCCCTCTCCTCTCCACCGCCCAGGACTGCCCATCCCACCCCCATCTCAGAACATTCTGGTGCCCAGGGCCAGGTGCGGCTCAGGCAAGGTCTTCAAGAGAAAACCTTTAAAAACAGAGCGAAGTCAGCCTCGAAGGTCCGTCCCTTAGTCATTCAACCAACACTCTTGACGGAGTATCTGCCGAGTGCAGGGCAAGGGCCCTGGGGTGCTCAGAGAGCTGGCTGCGTGTCTGTGCTCAGGGTCGGCACCGTTGCTGAGGGACCCCAGGATTTCAGCCTGTTTGCTGAGTTTGCTCTGAGGAAGGAAGGAGGCAGCCTGGGCAAAGGCCCTGGGGTGGGCACAAGGAGCAGCCAGGGCACTGGAGGCAGGTGTAGAGAAGGAGGGAAAGAGTCAGGGGGCCAGCAGAGGATGACACAGGGCCCCATAAGATGCAGGATGGACT
Organism: Geosciurus inauris; assembly: GCA_004024805.1. Classification (NCBI taxonomy): domain Eukaryota; kingdom Metazoa; phylum Chordata; class Mammalia; order Rodentia; family Sciuridae; genus Geosciurus; species Geosciurus inauris. Next base: position 1,250 of record PVHX01029817.1, on the reverse strand, counting down.
GTTTCTCTGAGTCACGGGAGAATTCTGTGCACAGAGGGACCTGATCCGAGTTAGCAGTTTAGTAGGAGCCCTCTGGTGGCTGTGGGGAGAATGGACCGTGGTGGTAACCGCAAGACCAGCCAGGAGGCTACTGCAACGGTCCAAGCAGGGTCTGAGGAGCCTTGGAGCAAGGTGGGGAGGAGTGGGCGGACCTGATGTGCTTGGAGGGTCCCCTGGCTCCTTGTCCATTCATTGGCTCTTTAGACAAGCCACGGGTGCGTTTGATGATCAACTCTTTGCCGGAGGTCAGGTCTACCCAGCACCAGGTGACACAGACCAGACCCCGCTCAGGCAAGGAGGAGGTTTGGTGGAGAGAGATATTCACTCCATAAGCACAAAATGAGCACTAGAAGTACCAGGAGGGAGAGGAGCAGGGGGCCAGGACGCAATTATCAGAGCACAGACCTCATCAAGGACGCAGAAACTGAGGCGCACAGAGGACGCGACCGGTTCAAGGTCACCAGCAAGTTCCCGGTGGAGTTAGGGAAAGAAGGAGCCCCCATCTCCTCGCCCGGGCCTCCCAGACCGTGGCCTTCAGTCCTGTCTCGGATCCCTGAACCTGGGCCTCCCCCGCTGCAGCCCCCACCCCCGTGGTTCAGGACCCCCGGGGGCTTCTCCAAGCGCCTCATCAGCGCAGCCCCGGGCCACGGGGGCGGGTGGGTCCCTGCTCGGGCCCAGGCGGCCGATGGATTGTGCGTGTGCCGCCCCTGATACTCCATCTCATTAGGCCGCGGTTTTCATCTCCCGGCTTCCTGGCAGCCTTCAAATTATCCCATAAAATTTATTTACTATTTCATGAATACATAAGCAGCAGGCAGGCACAAGCTCTTTATATATTTACACTGTATATATTTCACGGGAGACTTATAGCTGTCTCCAAGGCAGAGCGCGGAGCGCGGCGCCCGCGAGCAGACGGAGCAGCAGCTGGTGGCGGAGGCAGGAGGCGGGAGGAGGCGCGGGCGGCGCAGCCACAGAGCCCAGGGCCTCGACCAGGCCACCCGGCTGGGCTGACCCGGAGCTGCTGTGGAGGGAGGGAGGGAAGGAGGCAGGCTGTGCTTTGGGGCACATCCTGGGTAAGCCAAGCGGGGCAGGAACCCGGCTCTGGGCGGTGGCGCTGCTACAGATGCTGTGGATCAGTGGTCCTGGGGTGTGAGGCTCCAGCCTGCGAGCAGTCTGGGGAGTGTGTCCTGAGGGGTCACAGGGGACTCCTG
>PVHX01029816.1:0-16421 GCA_004024805.1 Geosciurus inauris | reverse complement strand
AATTGTATAACCCCCAGAGCCATCAAACAACTTGCCTAAGGCTGTCATGAGGTCCCCATCCCCACCATGTGCAAGTAAAAGTTCAATGATCCACAGGTGGTAAGTGCTGGAGAGGACATTCACACAAAGAGTAGGGGATAGGGGACTAAATGAAATTTAGATCGAGCCCCAGCCTCAGGATTCTGTAGTTCTGTGATCAGTGAATCCCCTAGCAAATGAAAGCAAATTAAAGAGAATACGGAAAGAAAACTAAAGGGAAGCAGGTCTCAACGGATCCGTGATGCTTTATTAAGCAGGGGAAGGGCTCACTTGCAAGGGGAAATGGGGACGGGCTACAATAAAAGTCTGAGGGTTTTTTTTGTTTGGTACTGGGGATTGAACTCAGGGGCACTCGACCATTGAGCCACATCCCCAGCCCTATTTTGTGTGTTATGTAGAGACAGGGTCTCACTGAGTTGCTTAGCGCCTCGCCATTGCTGAGGCTGGCTTGAACTTGCGATCCTCCTGTCTCAGCCTCCCAAAGTGCTAGGATTACAGGTGTGCGCCACCGCGCCCAGCTAGGATCTGAGTTTTATAAGGTTTAAAGGGGCTGAGTCCTAGCCAGAAATGTGTGGCTTACAGCTGGAGGGAGACCTTGGGCAGTCAGGGGAACGGTTGTAGATAAGGAAAATTGTAACAAGTTCAGAGCTCATTACTCTCCCTCTCTCCTTGGGGGCTGTTATGTTTCATATCCTTCAGAAACCATGGATTTATGAGTTAGGACTGTATTCAGCTGTAAGTAGTAAAAACCCCAAGTAATTATAGCTGAAACAGACAAGGACATCTATCTCACGAACCAAGAAGTCTAGTGAGAGTGATGGCATTTTCTGGGTGGCTGGCAGGTCTGCAGCTGTCTTGACCCTCCCTTCACAGTTGCCAACGCATTGGTGGCAGTATGTCCTTTCACGGGAGCCAAAGGCAGAAAGCATGGAGCAGAGGGAGGGTGGGGTGGGGGACGAGGAGCCGGATGGTTCTCAGTGCATCCCTTCTTTTTGCCTTTCCCAGAAGCCTCCAGGCAGACTTTTCTTCATGGGGCAATGGTTAAAACTGGGGCACTTGACCACCTCTAGGTGCAAGGAAGGCTGGGAAAGTGAATGGCATTGAGGTGACCAACTAATCACCATCCCTTTCCTGGGGCCGGGCACATGGCTGCCGAGACATCGCTGGGATTCAGTTAACAGGGAGGTGGGCGATGCCAGTAACCGTGGGAAACCAGCAACCATGCCTGTCACACAGGAGTTGGTGCTCAATAAGAGGGGCTTCCACCATCTTACTCCAGGGGGCGTCTCGGGCCTAGACGGAGGGGGAGGTCACGCTCCTTGGTGCCCAGACTCAGCTCTGGGAGAGAACTACAGACAGGTCTGCTTCCTGTATCTACACAGTGACCACCGTCCAGCAGTGTTTTTGTTGTAGGGACAGAGGAGACAAGACACCAGATAGGAAACAAGAAGGAGGTGTATTTGACTGCAGTTGGTTCACAGGGTACAGCTTTTGCTGTAATAAATTAATCCCCCTGAACCCCGAGTTCAGGCAGTTTCAGAACTTTATACCCCGCATGTAATGGGAGGGGCTCAGAAGTTCACAGTCTGCAGAAGTTCACACAAAAGCAGTGCTTTCTTTCACTGTTCTGGGCACGTTAACCCTTCAAGGACAGCACCTGAGAAGGGGAGAGGGTCTTCTCCCCTTTCTTCCCTCCCCCTGCCAACTGTTACCATGGAGCCCAATTAGGAACATCTTCTCTTATCTCTGAAATGTAAACATCTCTGTGAAGCTCAGGCCCAAAGCCAGAGGCCTCGTTAAAGGATCTGTCCTTCTTGCTACACTTTGCATTTACAAACCTGCTTCCCACTTTAAAAAAACTTTTATAAACCATTATATTGTTACTACACTAGATAGTCCAAAAATGTTTTTGAAAAACTAGTAAGGGGGTGTTCAGCACCTGGAATGCCAATCTCTTTTAGGCTGGTGGCCAAGCAAGACAGAGCAACAGGAAATAGGAAGTTTAACTGCATTGAACTCTTTGGTAGAGACTCTTTTGCTGATGGTCCTAAGATCAATTATGGTGCAGATTTCTGGAGAAGCTTAATTAACATTTTTTTGTGGAGAAGGAGGTGCCACTACATTTTAGACTGTGGAGGGCACGAGGAAAATGTCCCTGATTTCTAGGAGTCAGTAGACAGTCCGGCTCTGCCGAAGCAAGTGGCCCAGCCCCCCACCCTCTGTTTCCCTCTGTTAAATCTCTTCTCTTGAAATACCTGGAGTCGTTCTTGTTTAACTGCCTTAAACCTGACTGACACCAGTGCCTGGAAGAGAGGGAGCATTTGTTGTTGTGACTGTCTGCCTCACCATGCCTGCCTCTCACCAAGCCTGGAGCCCAGAGTCACCTCTTTCTAAGTCACATGGAGATGTCCCATAGGCTGCAGCCTTTTACTGACACTTTGCAGCTTCCCATCCTGATCCCAGGAACTCCCCGTCTCGTGGTAACCTTTTTTCTAGATCTGCTTGATATTCACTATGGAAGCAGGGGTGAGCGTAGCTTTGAGCTCATTAAAAAAGAAAAGAAAAATCCCTGGCCATGTGGTCCTACACTGATGTGGCAACATTGGGCCAGCCACATGTAGCTGCTGGGCACTGGAAATGTGGCTCGTCTAAATGGAGATTATAAGATACAAACTGGATGATGAGCACTTGTTACCAAAAAAAGAATGTAAAACATCTCAAATCATGTTGATGACATTTTTTACTAGCTTAGAAACAAAAAAAAAATAGAATATCAAAATCAATTCCACTTGTTTCTTTTTATTTTTTGAACGTAGCTATTAGAAAACTTAAATTATAGCTTGCTTTTTATTTCCATTGGACGGTGCTGCGTAGACTCCGGATCTGCCTCTTCTCAGCACAGGAGAGGCACAGCTACAGCCCAGAGAGCTTCTCCCCACAAATGTCTCTGGACTCTGGCAGCAGGGCCTCTACCAGTGACCACTTTTCCCACAGGGGCAGCAGAATCTCCACAGCTTCTGAAGGGGTCCAGAGTGTACCATGCTGGCATAAATATTTTGAGCTCACGGCTTTTGACAATAAGCTCTTTTCTGAACTCCTTTATGGGCCTAAAAGCAGAGCCTCCCAAAGAAATGGATGTTCATAAATTCCACCCCAGGACTTCCTGGAAACCAGGGCAGGTTTATTCTTTTTTTTTTTTTTTAAAGCTCTCTCTCTCTCTTTTTTTTTTATAATGTCTTTATTTTATTGCTTTGTATGTGGTGCTGAGGATCGAACCCAGGGCCTCACGCATGCGAGGCAAGCGCTCTACCGCTGAGCTACAATCCCAGCCCCAGGTTTATTCTTATCACCACAGAGAAGTGGGCCTTACCTCGTAGATGGTTGAAAAGCTCCAAATCCTACATGCCTCCTCATACATTTTTTCTATGAACTCCCCCTACATTGTGAATGAAAACCTGCCGTATCTCTTGCTGATGTGTCTTTTGTTGTTGAATTGCCAAGGCCCCATTCACTGAACCTGAGAGTAAAGTTTTTTCTTACTAACACTTGGAAATGGGTTAATCATGTCCGCAACATGTCTTTCCCTCTTTCCCCATTTTTAAAATGTCATCTGGAGTTAACAATGTTTATTAAAGGACATCAAAGGCTTGAGGTGTTTTTTTTAAAAGGCATATCATGTCCCTAGATGAAAATATCCAATATTGCAAAGAACTAAAATGTCCCCAAATTAATTTTTGGGGGGAAGGATTATTGAGGATTAAATCCAGGGGTGTGTAACCACTGGGCTACATCTGGAGTCCTTTTTATATATATTTATTTATTTTGGTACCCGGGATTGAACCCAGGGGTGCTTAACCCTGAGCCACATCCCCATCCCTTTTAAAATACATTTTATGGACTGGGGTTGTGGCTCAGGGGTAGAGTATTTGCCTAGCATATTTAAGGCACTGGGTTCGATCCTCAGCACCACATAAAAAGAAATAAATCAAATAAAGGTACCGTGTCCATCTACAACTAAAAATATTTTTAAAAAACTTTTAAATATATTTTATTTAGATACAGGGTCTTGTTGAGTTGCTTAGGGCCTCCCTAAATTGCCGAGGCTGGCCTTGAACTTACAATCCTCCTGCCTCAGCCTCACCAGTCGCTGGGATTACAGGTGTGTGCCACTGCACTCGGCCAAATTACTCTTTTTTTTTTTTTTTGGTACCAGGGATTGAACTTAGGGGCACTCAACCATTGAGACACATCCCCAGCCCTATTTTTGGATTTTATTTAGAGACAGAGTCTCACTGAGTTGCTTAGTGCCTTGTTTTTGCTGAGGCTGGCTTTGAACTCATGTTCCTCCTGCCTCAGCCTCCCAAGCTGCTGGAACTACAGATGTGTGCCACTGTGCCCAACTCAAATTAATCTTTTAAAAAATTGTGTAAACTTAAAGTGTACCACATGTTGATTTGATATACTTATCCTGCTATATACAAACACAATGATTTGATTACTACTGCCAAGCAAATTAACATACCCACCATCTTATATGGTTATCTCTCTCCCTCCCTTCCTTCATTTTTTATTTTACAGTAAGAGTACCTAAAACCTGCTCTTCTTAGCAAATTTCCCACATACAGTACAATATCATTAACTGCAGTCCTCATGCTGGATTTGTTCATTCTGTGTAACTGCAACTTTGTACTCTGTACATTTTCCCATTTCCCCTCACACATCACCACTCTCCTTATAAACACTGTTTCACTTTGTGTTTTCTATACTTGATTTATTTATGTTTACTTATTTATTTTTAGACTCCACATGTACATAAGATCAAGTATGTTTTTCTTTCTGTGTCTGACTTCTTTCACTAAACATGATGTCCTCCAGTTTTATCCATGCTGTTGCAAATGGCAGAATCTCCTTTTGTAAGGCTGTATAATATTCCATTGCATATGTATATCTTGGTTTCTTTTTTTTCTTTTTCTTTTCTTTTGGTACCAGGGATTGAGCTCAGGGGTACTCGACCACTGAGCCACACTCCCAGCCCTATTTTGTGTTTTATTTAGAGACAGGGTCTCAATGAGTTGCTTAGCGCCTCGCCATTGCTGAGGCTGGCTTTGAACTTGTGATCCTCCTGTCTCAGCCTCCCAGAGTGTTGGAATTACAGGCATGCGCCACCGTGCCTGGCTTAAACCACAGTTCCTTTATCCATTTGTCCATCTGCAGACACTTCAGTTGTTTCTATAGCTTGGCTATTGTGAAAACTACTCCAATGAACCTTGGGAATAGGACTATCCATAGAAGGTAATGTCACTCCCTTTGGATGTATACCCAGAAGTGGGATTGCTGGACCACATGGTAGTTTCATTTTTAGTTTCTTTAGGAACCTCCGTACTGTTTTCCACAGTGGCTGCACCAACCTACATCCCACCAACGGTTTCCAAATATTCCCTTCTCTCTTCACCCTCTCAAACCCTATTACTCCAATAAAAGTCATTCTTACTGGAGTGAAGTGATATCTCAATGTAGTTTTAATTTCCCTTTCCCAGATGATTAACGTTTTTGAGCACCTTTTCATGTATCTGTTCCCATTTTTATGTCTTCTATGGAGAAATATCTATTTCTCTATCCTTTGCCCATTTATCCGTTTTTTTCTGTTGAGTTGGGTGAACTCCTGTAAGTTGGAGGTTAACCCCTCATCAGATACAAAGTGCGCACGTATTTTCTCCTACTCTTTATGGAGCCTGCTTTACCGCTTTGTTGATTGCTTCCTTTGTTGTGCACAGATGGTTTAGTTTGATGACATCCCACTAGTTTATTTTGGCCTTTGTTGCCCATGATTTTGGTGTCCTATCCAAAAAATATCCAAGCTGAGACCTATATTATGTAGTTTCCCCATATGCTTTACTCTAGAAGCTTCGGGATTTCAGGTCTTATTTGTAGGTCTTTAACCCATTTGGGGTTGATTTTTGTGTATAGTGTAAGACAGGGTTCCACTCTCTCTCTCTCTCTTTTTTTTTTTTTTTTGGTACCAGGGATTGAACTCAGGGGCACTCGACCACTGAGCCACATCCCCAGCCCTATTTTGTGTTTTATGTAGAGACAGGGTCTCCCTGAGTTGCTTAGCGCCTTGCCCTTGCTGAGGCTGGCTTTGAACTTGTGATTCTCCCCTCAGCCTCCCTAAGTGCTGGGATTACAGGCATGCACCGCCACGCCCGGCTCACTCTCATTCTTTTGCATGTAGATGTCCAGTTCTCCCAACACCATGTGTTGAATAATGATTCCCCACAGTATCTTAGGTGACCCCTGGGGGAAAATTAGGCTTGGGTTTATTTGTGGGTTCTCTAACTTGTTAAAACTTCGGCTATTCTTGGACACTAGGTCTCTAGCTGGCCACTTATCCTTCCAAATTGTTTCACAGACCTCCTCTGAGGGCAGAGTCACATGGCACCGGAGCAGTCCACGGGCCACCTGGTACATTCAGTATGGCTCTCGCCGTCGACTACAGCTTGACTGACAGGGGTGCTCTAAGTACAACCACAGCTTATGAGTCAACTTCTAGGCTCTTGCATCTCAAGCCCCATATCCCAGACAGGACACCCGGCTCAGCTCGAGGTGTATTTAATCAGAGGCGTGTCTGACTAGGGAACCTTATTTGAAGTTGTCACCTCTAAAATGCAACCCAAATATAACAGGGCTGCCTGACGGCCTGTCTCCACTGAGGGTGCCCTTGGCATAAACAAGCAAGCTCTCCCGGGACTCTAAAGCAAAACCTCCAAAGCCTCTCTGGACTCGTTCTATGCCGCCCCATGCTCTGCAGTTGATGTGCAAATCTTTCTCTTCCTATTCTCTTTCCTTGGTCTTCTTTTCCCATATCTCCCTTCTCTTGCCTCCCAGAAGGTTCCGGTTTATGAGTTTCAAATTGTGTGACCTTGAGCAAATGGGTTTCCCCATAGTAAAAGAGGAGTGAGGAAGCGCAGACTCCTCAGAGGTTTGCTGTGGGGTGAGAAGAGATCATGTGTGTAAGGCATCAAGACCTGCGCGGCAGGGCTGGGATTGTGGCGCAGTGGTAGCGTGCTCGCCTAGCACGCGGGAGGCACTGGGTTAGATCCTCAGCACCACATAAAAATAAAATAAAGATATTCTGTCCACCTATAACTAAAAAAATAAAATATTAAAAAAAAAAAAAAGACCTGCGCGGCAGCCTAAGTGCTCAGTGAACCCGGGCATGCCCAGCTCAGCAGGCAGCAAACCCTCAAAGTTCTTTATTTCAATGATGGTACATGGTGGCCCTCCCCTCGCCTGCCAGGAAGGCTCGCGGGCCAGGGGCAGGAACACACTGTCCTGAGCAGGCAGGAGGGTGGGCTGCAGAGGAGGACGGCATCAGAACCAGGTTTTCTCATGGGTCATCTTATTCACATACTTCTCACAGCTGCCGGGGATGAGTTTAAATGTTTTCTGATTCCTCGGAAATATACAAATCAGGTTGGAATTGCAGGGACACTCGGTATACAAGCCAAAGAAAATCTGGAAAAAACAAGACTTTGACCTTAGCCTTGACACTGCTTCTCCTCTCTGTCCTGGGGAGGGGAGCTCCTAGCCCACCCCAGCTCAGTTCCCAGGGCCAACTGCTTGCCCAGAGCAAGAAACCTGGCGATAAAGGACCTCGAGGGCTACTCACCCCACTGCTCAGTCATGTTGCCCTCTCCGGGGTGATCCTGGGGTCACCCTGGCGCGGCCTTGCTTGTTAACTCATCTCCCTGTCCCAAGTCCCTGAACCCCAACCGAGGCCCTCATGTCTTCTTAAATCCCTTCATGGACAAATCAACAGCCAGCTCGGAGCCCTCTCAGCCCATCTCCAGTCAGGAAACCTGGGGCCAGAGGTCGCCCTGGAGCTGGGAGGCGGCCAGGGCACTAGACCCACCCAGCTGTGCGCCTGTGCTGCGCTACCCTTGGGGGACAGGAACGCACACTGGAAAGTGACGCCTGCCTTCCCCTGACCTCCACCCAGGACCCAAGGCGCTGGGGGTGAGGCGCTGCCTTGGGTGGGCGCACAGGCTTCCCAGACACCTTGTACTTACGGCCCAAGTGGAGAATTCCTGGCCCAGGTCATTTCTGCCACCTCCTCTGCGCGCTTCCCCGGAATCCCGGTGCACCCGGGTTTCCTCTGCGCCGCCGCCCGGCCCCATGCCCGCTAGGGGCCGACACCCACCTGCGTGTGACACTTGCTGCCCTCTGACCCCTTCCCGGTGCACTGCGACTCGCAGTCCTCCTCTGCCTTGCGGCAGCAGCCGCTCTGACACCTCTGAGTGCAAACCTCTGGTTCTCCTCCCACAGCCCAGCCCCGGCTTCCCTCTCGCCGGCTCCCCACCACCACCGCCCGCGCGGCCAGGCACCGTGGTGTCTAGCTGGGTCACAGGGAAGGGGGACGTCTGTATAGCTGGGGGCCAGAGGACACTGCAAGACAGACCTGTCCCTGGAGGGGACTCCGCGGCTTTTAAATATTTACCACTTAGTGTCCTCAAAATAGGTTTCTTCACACACACACCGTGGGGATCCAGACCTCCCTGCCTCTGCTCGGGTACTTCTGAGGCAGCAGCCTTCTGTCCTGCTTGATTGTCACCCTTACACCCCCTCCCGTGCGACATCAATGATCCCCAATGCTGGGGCTTAGGACGTTACAGCATCTATTGTCACCACCCTTCATCTCACTGTTGGAAAATTTCAGCAGTCATTCAAATATTAGCCAGACGCTGTGGCGCAGCCCTATCATTCCAGCGGGCCGGGAGGCTGAGGCTGAGGATCACAAGTTCAAAGCCAGCCTCAGCAACTTAGTGAGGCCCTAAGCAACTTAGTGAGGCCCTAAGCAACTTAGTGAAACCCTGTCTAAATAATAACATTAAAAGGGGTGGGGGGCTGGGGCTGTAGCTCAGTGGTAGAGCGCTTGCCTCGCAAGTGTGAGGCACTGGGTTCGATCCTCAGCACCACATAAAAATACGTAAAGCTATTGTGTCCATCTACAACTAAAAAAATATTTTAAAAAAAAGGGTGGTGATGTGACTCAGCGGTCTAACACCCCTGGGTTCAATCTCCAGGAAAAAAAAAAAACCCTGAAAAAAGCAAATATTAAGCTGGGTACCCATGGTGCACACCTGTAATCCCAGCAGCTCAGGAGGCTGAGGCAGGAGGATCAAAAGTTTGAGGCCAGCATCAGCAATTTCGTAAGGCCCTAAGCAATTCAGCAAGACCTTGACAAAAAAGTAAAATAAAATGTAAAAACAGCTGGGTATATGGCCCAGTGGGTTAAATCCCCAGTATAAAAACAAAACAAACAAACAAAAAAAGCTCTCACCTTCTGCTAGAACCTCAGCTCTGGGACAGCAGAGATCTTTCAGCCTCCTTTCCACAGCTTCTTCACCCCTAGGACTAAACTCCTCACATACTGCAGGTGTGGGACCACAATAGCTGAACACAGGAGGACACTGTGCTACTCCAGTCCTCCTGTTTCTCTGCTCTCATTGCTGGTGTCCACTGCCACTCTTGGCCATTCCTTGAATACAGAGGCACATTTCCCCCACCTGGAATGCTGCAGATTGCCTGTCTTGCTCCTGCCTTAAAAACCTGTACTCCCTTTAAGTATTTGCTTAAATTCCACTTTGTTAGAAAGGTCTTCCCTGTGCAGCTCCACAAGGGTGAAGGTATTTATCTGTCTTGTTCACAGCCCTCTCAAAAAAAAAATTTACATGTAGTAGATGCTCAATAAAATGTGTTGCTTCACCTGAACAAGGGGCAGGGCACAGCATCACATTTGCCTCTTTGGTGGCAGCACCCTGGCACCACCACAGCTCAGCTCCCAGAACTAGGGTGTCTTCTTTTTCCTCCCAGACATCCTCTACCTAACACCCTGCTGCCCCCCACCCCACTTCCAGCTTTCTCAAACACCAGCCACCCACGCCTTAGGATAAGGGCAGAGGTGGGGGGACTGCACCCTTCAGCTTTCTTACCAGAATTGCTTTTGGCAGCAGGAAAAATGAGCTCCTGTTGACAGGGAGGAGGGAGAGGAAGAATTGCAGCTGCGGCAGCATCATGGTAGCCCGGAGGTAATGGCAGCTTTTCTAAGGCCCAGCTAAACACTCAGCACCTGTTGTCTGACAGCCATGTGATCAAGGCCTGAGGGGTGAATGCCCAGTCCTAAGGTTAATGGGAGAGAAAGGCCTGAAGTTCTGAGCCACGGCCCAAATGAACAGGGAACAAGCAATGGGCATGAAATGGCAGCATCCCGAGAACGGCAGTGGCATCCTGGGCCCTTTGCTGTGCTCATTTTGCTGCTAGAAGAGTTGTGCACTGGGGCTTTGGCACTGGCAGGTTATGTGTTCAAATACCATCTCAGCTACTCGCTGGCTGTGCAGTCTTAGGCAGACTTCACTTCTCTGAGCTTTGGCTTCCTCATCTACAAAACAGGATAATGAGCATGTTAAAGGGCCGGGTGTGGTGGCGCACGCCTGTCATCCCAGCACACTGGGAGGCTGAGACAGGAGAATCGCGAGTTCAAAGCCAGCCTCAGCAACGGAGAGGCGCTAAGCAACTCAGTGGGACCCTGTCTCTACATAAAACACAAAATAGGGCTGGGGGTGTGGCTCAGTGGTCGAGTGCCCCTGAGTTCAATCCCCAGTACCAAAAAAAAAAAAAGAAAAAAGAGAAAGAGTATGTCAAAGGGATGATGCTCACGTTAGATGATGTGAATTGTACTTTGCACAGAGGGGGCACCCGATAGACGGAAACGGTTACCATTGTCTTTAGAATTCGAGTCACAGAGTTAGAAGGATTTCAAGAGATTCCCCTGTCCAGTCCAACTGTATATTATTGTTAATAAACAGAATTATGCTGATTTTGTTTTTTGGATGAAGTGGTTAAGAAAAGTCACAAGACTTCCCCCAAAGCCACAAAGCTATCAAGTAACAGAAGATTAGATTCTACCTTTCATCTTCCCCCAGATCCCTCAGTTAGAATTTCAGTAACTGCCTCTCTGCAGAAAATCCCGTGTGCCCAGATGTCCTTCTGTAGGTCTTTGTGGCCAGCACAAGAATTATACACTCAGAATGTACAATGAGTGGGCTATCCTGGCAGATGATCAGAACAAAGTGCACTGAGTCTTGAGAGCAGGAACATGCAGTAACACCAAGGGAAGAACAACAAGAGACATTTAATGTACATTAGTCAGGGCATGTGAGGTAACGCTGCAGTGACAAACTAGCCAGAAATTGCAAAGGCTAAACACACACACACACACACACACACACACACGCAAAAGTCCAGAGAAGCTGTTTCATGACAGACTTCATAATCCAGGCTTCTCTCTATACAGTTCCCTGGCCATGGTAAGGGGAGAAAATTGGAGAATCACAGGTTTTCTAGGTTCCTGATTTAGATGTTAGGACTAAGGATACTATACCAAGAAGATATATGAAAGATTTATCATTTCATGATGCAACTTTCAAGGAAGAACAGGTCAGATGCGGACCTGTTCGGAGGTGTGGATGGCAAGATGAAGGGGAACATGACTTTGACTTTCCATGTGGCTAGGAGATGGGGCCAGGAGGAGGGTTCCCGTGAGTAGCCTGGAGTTTGATTGTGTGATTTAGACTTCCCAGCAGTGCCAAGGGAGGGCCATGTGGTTTTCCTACTAGATTCCTAGACCTGGGGCAAGAGGGTGGGGCTTGAAAGTGGTCATTGGCCAAACATAAAAAATGGTCTTCCTCTTTTATATCACACTTGCTGTTCTTGGCTTTGGCCCCGAAGTTCCATAGGTCACTTCTTCCTGATGGGCGGAAATTGTCACCCAAGGTACTGGAAGAAAGGTAATCCTCCCAATATCGAGGAAGAAGAAAACGAAGTGGGACTTGATGAACTCATAGAATGCTTGGGGAGAACTTAGATACAGGGCTTCTGAAAGGCAGGGACTAAAAACCTGTGTTTGGGCAGAAATAAGGTTTATCAGAATGAGAGAAGAAAAATTTGGCTGAACTGAGGTGGCTTGGAGTTTTTCCTTTTTGGAGGGACAGTCTTGCTTTGTCGCCCAAGCTGGCCTCAAATTCCTGAACTCAAGAACTCCTCTTGACTCAAGTCCCAAGTAGCTGGGACTGCAGGATACCATGTCTGGCTTAGAGGTTTTTGTTTGTTTTTGTACCAGAGAGAACCCAGGGGCACTTAACCCCTGAGCCACATCCATAACCCTATTTTATTTTTTATTTTGAGACAGGATCTGGCTAAGTTGCTGAGGCTGGCTTTGAACTTGGGATCCTCCTGACTCAGCTCCCAAGCTACTGAGATTACAGGCATACACCACCATGCCTGGTGAGATTTTGGTTTTTTACCATTAAGATTATTTCACATCTCTAACATCTCCTCCAGGTGAGGAACACTTTTTTTTTTTTTTTTTGGTACCGGGGACTGAACTCAGGGGCACTCGACCACTGAACCACATCCCCAGCCCTATTTTGTGTTTTATGTAGAGACAGGGTCTCATTGAGTTGCTTAGCGCCTTGCCATTGCTGAGGCTGGCTTTGAACTCGCGATTCTCCTGTCTCAGCCTCCCAAAGTGCTGGGATTACAGATGTGCACCACCACGCCCGGCTTGAAGAGACAGATTCTGCGCTTGACTTGGGGAATATTTGAGCAGAACCTCTAAACTCTGTAGCACATGGAGGGAAAACTATATACATTTGCACATATAAATCTTGTACAGAAACCAATTTATTCTGAGAAAGATATTTGGGATTTTTAGGATCATGTAATTGCGAGGTTTTTTAAAAAAATTTTTTAGTTGTAGATGGACGCAATGCCTTTATTTTGTTTACTTATTTTTATGTGGTGCTGAGGACCAGTGCCTCACACATGCTAGGCAAGCGCTTTACCACTGAGCCACAACCCCAGCCCTGTAATTATGAGTTTTGACTTCACATTGATTCACTGGAATATGCAAGTTAAAATATTTCTACATTTTTATTTAAAAAATATTTTTCCTAAATTTCAAAAAAAGAGAGAGTGGTTTCCTTGAAGGAAATTCAGGATCACAAAGACAAGGGGAACAACAGATCTTGGGGATGCAAAATCATTAAATGATATGTTAGATGGGAATTTATAGGGAACTAAGCATTGTATCTAATTTAAAGCAATGCAATATGTCCACAACACGACTTTTACTTCGTTTTTCAATCTTTATTTATTTTGGTACTGGGAATTGAACCGAGGGGCACTCAACCACTAAGTCACATCCCCAGCCTGTTTTTGTATTTTATTTAGAGACAGGGTCTCACTGAATTGTTTAGGGCCTTGCCAAGTAGCTGAGGCTGGCTTTGAACTTGCAATCCTCCTGCCTCAGCCTCCCAAGACACTGGGATTACAGGTATGCGCCACCGCGCCCCACTTCAGTCTTTATTGATTTTAAATTGTACAAATATATTTATAAGATCTTTCATAATTCACCACCAACCTCAGCTCTCTGTCCAATGCACTTATGTTTTGAATGAATTCTACCCACTTAAGGAGGGCTCAGTGTTCTGGAATCAGTTTTGCCTGCACTTGGAAGGTTTCCTTCTCTACCAATGTCCAGTCAGGAAAACAGAAAATACTTTAGGTGTTTGAAGCGGAGAGAATTTAACAGAGAGAAACAGGTGGTGGAGTCGCTGAGAAGCCAAGCAGGATGGCAAAGCACCTTGAAGGTGAACAGCAGGAGTGCTGGGCAAAGGGCGACTGTGCTGACAGAGAGCCAAGGTGGACAAAGCTGGTGACATCCCCTGAAGTACGGGGGCGGGGAGGGGGAGAACTATCCCGCGGTCACCTCTTGTGCCTTCTGATCCTCAGCCAGTCCTAGAAGCCTGGGCACAAAGAAGACTGGGGAATGTAGTTCCTGAGGGTAGAGTAGAGAGCTGGGTGTGGTGGCACACGCCTACGATCCCAGCTCCCAGCTACTTGGGAGGCAGAGGCAGGAGGATAGCCAGTTCAAGGCCGACCTTGGTGACTTAGCCAGACCCTGTCTCTAAAAAATAAAAAGGGCTAGGGGTGTAGCTCAGTGGTAGAGCACTCACCTAGCATGTACAAGGTCCTGGGTTTGATCCCCACTACCACCAACCAAAACAAACAAACAAACAAAAAACAAAACAAAACAAAAAAGCAGAGCAGGCAGAGGATGAAGAGGCAATTGCTTGGCACACTTTCCTTCCAAACATTCTAGGCCAGGAGGAGTCAGTGTTCTCTCTCTTCCCACTTCTGTCCTTTTCCCACTCAGTCTGCCTTTCAGGGTGGTGTTTTTTTTGTTTGTTTTGTTTTGGTTTGTTGTGGTTTTTTTTTGTAGGGGGTTTGGTATGTCAGTCTAAAAGGATATGTGAGCTGCGACAATGGGAAATTTTTAAGGGCAGAAATGAGAAGTGCACAGAAGCTGGAACAAAAACCATTGGTTGGCCAGGAACGGTGGCTCAAGCCTGTAATCCCAGCACTTAGGGAGGCTGAGACAGGAGGATCGCAAGTTCAAGCCAGCCTCAGCAATGGCGAGATGCTAAGCAACTCAGTGAGACCCTGTCTCTAAATAAAACACAAAATAGGGCTGGGGATGTGGCTCAGTGGTCAAGTGCTCCTGAGTTCAATCCCCGGTACCAAAAAAAAAAAAAAAAGAATTAGTTGTGGGAGCTTCTCATAGAAGGTGGCTTTTGTTCATTGGTGGTACTAGCTTTTGCTAGGAGAAGTTCTTCATAAAAGGGACTTCACTAGAAATCTCTGGTTTGGGAAAGTCTTTCATGGCAATTCCTATTATAGGCATATGTGTGTGAGGCCTTCATGGCCTCCCAGCCCCATTTTGTTAGTTTGACATAAGTGACTCCATTTTGGTACTGAGAACTTGCACAGGAGTAAGGGAGTGGGGTGTAGTTACACATGCCACAAAGCAAACCTAGAGGAACCTAGAGGTAGCAGGATTTAAATGTTTGGTGTGGGTGAGACACTTCACTCTATGAGAAGAGAACCTCAGAATTTTGTTTTGTTTTTAATTTTCTTTTCTTTACTTTGAGGGGGGGTACAAGGGATTTATTTAACTCAGGGGCACTTGGTCACTGAGCCACATCACCAGACCTATTTTGTATTTTATTTTGAGACAGTCTCAGTTGCTTAGTGACTCGCTCTTGCTGAGGCTGGCCTTGAACTCACAATCCTCCTGCCTCAGCCTCCAGAGCCACTAGGATTACAAGCATGATCCACTGCACCTGGCTTTGTTTTTTATTTTCAATCTTCATGAAAATTTCACCATTTTTACATTTTGCTGCAAAGAAAGCCATGACACGGCCATGGGTCTAGATATAAACAGCTGCTCACCTGAGCAGTATCAACAACTCCACCACATATCCAACAGTGACTCACTTGGGCTTTACCACAAGCCTTGTTGGGAAGCTGGGGACATGGGTTCCCCTTCTACAGCTGTTCCCTGCATTGTGGTGATACCAGAAAGTACATAGTTTTAAAGGTGTGTAGGTCAAGAGAGAGCTACCATTGGCTCCATCTGGGCTCCAAACTTCTCTGGTTTGTCAGAATAATAATAAAAGTTGTTCCCAAAATACATTCTCCTCCTTTATCCTTTAAAAATAGAAACTCTAAGTTCAAGTTGGGCTCATGGAGGCTCAAATGGAAGACCATGACTTTTTTTTTTTTTTTTTTGTCTTGAGGTGTTCGGGCTTGAACCCAGGGCCTTGTGCATGCAGACAAATTCTAGTACTGAGTTATACCCTCAGCCCAGAGGTTCAGAGATGAAAACTACATTTCCCAGCATCCTTTGCAGCTAGCTACACTGATGTGACTAAGGTTTGTTGGATGGAGTGCAAGTGAAAATAATTTATGCCTCTTCTTTATCGTGCCCTTACAAGGAAGGGTGAGCTTTCTTTTCCTCGTCTCCTTTTCTTCTAAGTGGAGTGTGAACCCAGCCAATACGGCAATGAGCCACCTCTGATCACATAAAGGAAGAGAACATCCTATGGTAGAGCTTTCCAACTAGTGTGTCTGGGGACATCATTCTCTCAGCCCTCAAGACAGCCTCTTCAGGGTCCCCCAAACCCTTCTGGTTCCTCCCCAAGGCAATATGCAGATAAGGTGACCAGACTTACAATGTTTCGAGTTATAAATTTTTCAATTGCACAGTGGTGCAAAAGCACACTCTACAACCATTTTGTATTCCATACTCGACAAGTTATATGAGATATTCAACACTATTATAAAATAGGCCTTATGGGCCAGGCACTGCACACCTGTAATACCAGTGACTTAGGAGACTGAGGCAGGAGGATCACAAGTTTGAGGCCAGCCTGGGCATCTTAGCAAGCCTCTCTCTAAAGGACTGGGGATGTAGCTCAATG